>PVJS01005248.1:27500-65013 GCA_004027185.1 Glis glis
GAGCAGTAGCAAAGCTGCTGAGGTGAACACATGAAGCCTCATCAGGAACTTAGTACCCTTGCATAGGCTACCTAAGAATGCTGCCATCTTACATTTCTGAAGCACTTTACCCATTATGAAGGACATGTGTAATTACTTTTATCATTTGATATTCTTTATCCAAGAATACCTGCTCTGTTCAAAATGTGTTCAGTGAGTATGTACACAGTTGGAGAATGTGTCCCAACACACTGCCATTGGACTGTAAGCTGGAGTCCTAAAGAGGCAGAACCTCGTTGATCAGTGTGGTACCCAGCATGGCGCACCATTCAACTGGACACTGAATTTCTGATAAAGAGGGTTACAGCTGAGAGAAACCAGATTTTTCTTGCTATTCTTCTCCATGTTATTAGGCCTTTTTACCCTTGAATTTTATAAGCACATGCTTTTTTAAAAAAACAATGAAATAGCCGGGTGTGGTGGCGCACGCTTGTAATCCCAGTACTTGGGAGGCTGAGACCGGAGGATCCGGGTTCACGGCCAGCCTCAACTACTTAGTGAGGCCCTCTGCAACTTCGTGAGACCCAGTTTCAAAATAAAGGATAAAAAATAGGGCCGTGGGTGTAGCTCGGAGGTAGAACGCCCCTGGGTTCAATCCCCGGTACCACAAAACAAACAAACAAACAAAAAAACAATGAAATAACAAGCACTAGGATTTAATGTAGAATTGCATATTTGCAATGGCAATGGCACTGGTTTTCAATCACCCTCTAACAAGGAAAGCAAACCCAACCAGGAAGGGAGGTAGATGCATTTCTCTGAAACACCACAGACATATGAAATTGTTCAGGTCTTATGTTGATACCAGGAATGATATAACTTGGAAATTTAATACCAAAATACTTTCCATCAGTGAACAAAGCCCATTTTAAAGTGCTTCATGTATTTTCCAGATTTCTCTCTTTCTTTTTTTCCAAAGTCATATTGCAGTTTCTGATAGAGGAACACACAGGGGAAACTATCCACACATAAAAAATGAAATTTAAGGTATAAAAATTCTCTGCTCCTGATAAATTTTATGTTCATTCTCTCCTTGATTTAAATAGAGCATTCTAAAAATATTACCCCTGTAGGGGCCACATTTTTATATGCATATTATTTTTGTTTAGAGATGATGAGCTAGTGAGGAGTGAAAATGACCTTGGCTATTATGCTTATTTATTGATAGAAATGGTAGCTTCTTTATATCTGGATTCAAATCTCTCCTAATCATCCAACTTCCATACATTTCAAAGAGAGGTCTTGGATTGAATGAAAACAGGAGACTGGAGCTTCCTACGTGTCCCTGTGTCTGTGTTCATACAGAATATTTATGCAATATTCTGACTTGGCTATAATCTATAATTCTTGGCTATTATTTCAGTTGCAACAATAATTTTTAGATTAATGGTTATAATTTTGGTAAGGCACACATGAAAAGTTATATGTTCATGCTTGAAAGGAGGATCATTAAATATTCATTATTACCCCTCAAATTAGTTGTCATGCTCTATATAACAGTTACCCGATATCATTTCACTAGCTTAGATTCAGCAATAAGTGAACAGAAATATATGGTTCATAGCAGCAGAGGAATTTTTTTTTGGTTGGTGAACAGGGAGAGAAATGATTTTAAAGCCCATTTGACATATTTATGTTGACAAATTATTTAAAGGAATTACTGTGTTGTCAATAAACATGTTTGTATGTTGTAATAGGACTGTGGCTGGATTTGCTTCTAGCTGTTTAATTACTCTATGATTGTGAAAAACAGTGCTTCTTCAAATAGTTATGAGAAAAAAATTAAAAATATAAAGGTTGAGATATTTTAGTCTTTTGCAGACACCTAACCTTGCCATGAAAAAGCACTTTTCATTTTTATAAGCAGGCATTGAAATCTTGCTTTTTCAGCGAAGCTAGATTGTATAATTTGTTAGTTTTCCCCATCTGGTAACAAATCTATCCTTAAGGGAAAAAAAAGCAAAAAGTAAAACAAGAGATGGATTTTTATAAATATTGTGGATGAACATACATAGAGATCATATGTTGTCAACCCATTTTGAAATAAAATAAACAAATACAAATGTATTTTAGTGTAAAAATATTTTGCTTTTTTTCTTCCACATTCTTGGGTATGCCAGTTCAGTTAGGTGAAGACATTAGGACAGCCACATATTTTTTTGATCACATATATGAATCATTCCACACTCCTCGGTACTTTTAAATTGGTTCTTTCCCATAGAAAATAAATTTGATTTTGATCTCATCTAACTTTACAGCTTTTTGTCTTAAAAAGTCAAATTGTAGCTGATGAACACATTTTGCATTTTCCACATTGCATCTGGACTTCTTCATAACGATGGCTTATTTTATTTTATTTTTTCTGCACAGAGGAAAGGAAAAATATATAGGTCCATGAATCAATCTAGATAATGGGGAAGGCTGAATGTAATAAATAATACAGTAACAACCCTAAACTAATGAGCTGTTGCTAAGGTACATTTCATAGGCTCATCCTCTATATAAAAAGTCACTAATAACCCCTTGGTGTAATCAGATGATAAAGCTTTGCCATAAGGCAACACCTGTGCAATTAGAACTGCAGATTCTTTTGCACGTTTCATTAATTTCAGGATTTTGTAAAGGCACAATGACTACACTAATAATCTAGTCTACTTGACTCCATGTCTACTGGAAACAAAGTGTCTAATTAGATAAAGGTAATTAATTAGAGATAAATGGAGCTAATCAGACTCAGTTAACACTAATTCTCTGAATTAAGACATTTTGGGACACCTACTATCCCGCTGACTTTGATATTTTACATTAAGAATAGGTTCTAGAGGAGTCAGAAAATACTGGCATTTGAGAATTGAGTAGTCTTTTGATGGCATATTTAGGCATCTAAAGCTAAAGAAGTTTTTCTTTCATAGTGAGCTATTTCACCACCTTTCCATTGCAGCTTAAAGAATTCACTTTGTAGTTATTCCAATCTGTGCATGTCTTCATATAAATTTTAATAACCTTTGCTACCATTTTTATTATCTGTCTAGCCCACCAATGGAAGAAAATCACAAGTTGTTCTCTTAAATAAAGACTTAACTTGTTACATTAAGGAAATGTCAAGACTCATCAGCTTATATCTTAAAATTCTGATCCTTTAAAGAGAACAAACACCTAAAATTCGGATCCTTTAATTCTGATTCTTTAAAGAGAACAAACTTGTGCTCTACCATGTTGGACAGAAAATTCAGTGATGTGGGAAAAAGAGCCTGGGCTTTGAAGTCAGAGACCTGAATTCAAATTTTTTTCCATTTCTTGTTAAATGAGTGAGTGATCTTAGAAAGCAGCTTAACCCCTCTGAGTTCCCTTGATTGTAAAATGGAAATAATACTGCTTCATGTAATACTGATGCTAATTTTCCAGGGTTAATGTTGTGAATGCTGAGCAAGGCAACTATATTTAAGTGTCAAAAATGTACCATTTCATCTCAACTCAGGACAATCTGTGGGCTACATTTAAAGATGTAGAAAGGAGACAGAGGATGTTACTCCATGGCAGAGTGCTTGTCTAGCATGTGGAGACCCTGGATTCGATCCCCATAACTGCAAAAACCAAAAATAAATAAAGAAAAGAGTAGAAAGGGAGAGAGGAAGAATTTTCTCCCAAATCTTCACTCAGAAAAAAGATCCCCCAAACTGTTTACTTGGAGAATGTGAATTTATCTGCTTTGATTTTCTATGCTAAAATAATTACCTCTCTTGACAAATTGTCCCTAGGCCAGCAGGGATGGACAGATTGTCCCAGAAATTATCTGTGGAATGTAGCTTAATATGAAGTGGACATTTGAATCTTTCTTCTACAGTATCTCCAGGATATGCCCCTTCCTCTTTCTAGTCTCTGGTCCAACTTATCTGGACCACTCCTGGATTGTTCCTACAGTTTCCTAACTAGTATCCTTGCTTTTATTTCTTTTTCCTCTAATTAGGTGTCACCAAATTAATGTTTTTTATAGAATACTTTCTCCATTCTTTCATCAAGAGCATAGGTTTTATTAAACTAAAACTGTAGCATGCCGGGAGTCAAAGCAGCCATATCTGGTGCCATATCCTGTTTTTTTTTTTTTTTTTTTTGGTACTGGGGATTGAACCCTGAGTGTAGCTTGGAGGCATTCTACCTCCGAGCTACATTCCCAGCCTTATTTTATTTTTGAAACAGAGTCTCGGTAGGTTGATGAGAGTCTGACTACTTGCTGAGGCTGTCCTCGAACCTGTGATCCTCCTGTCTCAGCTTCCCAAGAACTTGGATTACAAGTGTGTGCCACCACGCCCAGCTGGTGCCATATCATTGATCCAGCCTTATCTCCTCCTGCCCTCCCTTTTATTCCAGGCTAGCCAGCCATGCTATTTTTCATCACACTTTTTTTCTCTTTTTATGCTTTTGTCTAAGTCTGGTAATTTCTCTCTTCTTTGTTCAAGAGTGATTTCAAACCCTACTGTTTTCCTGCCCCCCCCCATGACCCCTGCCTGCCGGGAGCATTCTCATCTCCCATGGTGCCAGCAGTGTTTGGGTGTGTGACCTGCTTCTCTTGTCTTTCCAGCACGATGAGACTTCTGAGGTCAGGAGCTATTCTCCAAGTTCTTTGCCTCGTTCACCATCCTCTTCCTCCAAAATGTAACCTTCACAGAGTGTGACCTTTAAGAGACACATCAAGCAACACATATGAAACTTGTCTGTGAAGTGCAGCTGGGCCCAGTCTTTGGGAAGTCAGATCTACCTGACTTTTGTAGTAACCCTGGGGCTTTTTGCCAACTTTGAGCTGGGTTGAGTCCTGGGCTGAGCCTTCATGTCTGGAGACAAGATTGCCTTGATGAGAGGCCTGCTGTATAGTCCTGAGGCCTGGTGTATTCCTAAGACCTGCAGAAAACAACACATAGAATGGATTACACATAGAATTAAACTAAATAGATAGCTATTGAACTCAACCTGAAGTTTTCGGGTCATTCGATATACAACAATACACAACTGATACACTGGAGTAGGCCTGCTTAAATGGAGTAGAAACCCAGAGAGCACAGAACAATTGGTCTCCAATCCTGGAAGAGAAATAAGCAGGGGAATGATGGTACTTTCAAGAGAAACGGGAAAACAAAGAAGCCTTCTCAGTCCTGGGAAATAAGGAAATGGGTTTAGTTATTATTTTTTGTGGTTGGTATGGGTCAAACTTTGAGTCAGGATTTCTAGAGAGTTGGACCAGAGTTGAAGAGCTGAATGTAAGGAATAGCTGATGTTGTGGGGTAGGACGAGAATGCAGAGAAAGGAAGGAAGACAGGATCATACAGTGGCAGCTCAGCCTGGGAAGAATTGCAAGCAGGAGTGAGTAACCAGCAGAGCTAACTACTAGAAAGGGTAAGCGTGACAATAATGACTAGCAAATTAAGTACAATGTATAGCTACACAGCTCATTTACCTTCCTCCTTCCCTTCCTCGCTCCCTTCCTGCCTGCCTGTAAACCCAGGGCCTTGTGCATGCCAGACAAGGACACTACCACTGAGCTACATCCCCCAACCCCACACATCTCATTTCAATCTAGTGAGCTAGAGAGAATCAGGATCACTATTATGCCCATTTTTTGAGGATGATAAAACAGCAGTAAAAGCATTAAGTGCTTTATAAATATCACAAAACAGGAGTAAAACATTAAGTGCTTTATAAATATCACCAGTCCAATAAGATGGAAAGTTCCAAATGTCTTAAAATCCATACTGATTTCACCTACTAGAGACCACAAGAACTGTAGTTGAACCTGGCAAGAGGAAAGTTGTCAACCTTAAAAAGAAAAAAGAAAGAAAACAGTTTCAGGAGAGCTGGGATTGGGGAGGGTTATAGCTGGGTAGGAGCAGGGTTGCATGGAGATAATACAAATGGATATGGGAAGCAAGGAATGGAGCACCATTGAATGATTTGACAGGAACGTGAGGGGATGCTGGGTTTGAAACGATGATCAAGATAACTAAGGCGAGTTTGAGTTGGAATGGAAAGAGTCAGTGGAGAGGAAGAAGTGGAACATAAAAACAAGAAAGAAAAAAAAAAACAAAAAGGAAAATAAATATAAATTTAAAAAATGAGAGAAAAAATTTAAAAATCCATTCCTGAAGGAGCAGATGCCAGTGTCTAGAGTAGAACAAAAGGGCTTGACCTGGGAGGGGCTGAGGGACTGTTGGGAAGGAAGACAGGAGGGGAACTGACAGCAAGAGATCTTGAGGTGGAGACGAGGGAGGGTGAACCAGTTCACCCGAGAATCTTTAAATCCTGAGGTAATTTCACTCCAAGAAGAGCAGTTTGACCTCTCAAAAAACACTTGGCATGGATCTCCCTCTATAATGAGACAACTGGAAGATTCCTGGAATTGCCTTCCTAATGTATGTTGTCCTTCTTGGGCAAAAATATTTAATTTTGTAACAGAAAATCATTAAAGCCAGGTGCAGTGGCACACACCTGTAATCCCAGTACTTGGTAGGCTGAGACAGAAGGATCTCAGGTTCAAGGCCAGTCTCAATAACTTAGTGAGACCCTGTTTCAAAATAAAAATAAAATAGGGCTGGGGGTATAGCTTGGAGGTAGAATGCCCTTGGGTTTAATCTCCAGTAAACCCTAGAACACTACATGATGTGTGTGTGTGTGTGTGTGTGTGTGTGTGTGTGCACACGCGCGCGAGCATGTGCGCATGTGTGTATTGGGCAAGGGAGAGGAAGTCTGAGGCCTGGGAGATTGGGCCCAGGAAGTAAGGGGCACCAAAAATAAATATTCACGGCTTTGCCTAGAATCCAGGGTTGTACCAAGAAATGGAATAGATGCCCTCTTACCTGGAAACAATCCTAATAAAAAGTACCTTCTTATCCAGTTCCTGGGAATTTACCATCAGGACTTTCTTCCTGTGGCTCAAGGCTCTGGTTAGTGATTCAAAACAGAAGCTTCTGGAAGGAGCAACCTCCTTAACCTTAGAGTTTATTGGACTTTTCCTGAGAACAAGTTGTGTTACATGAGGATGAAGACCGATGGGGAAGAACTTGCCTCTGGATGCAGACACAGTATCAAAAGAGAAAGAAATCATCCATGCCTGCCACACTCTCCACATCCAACTGCTCATGAAAGAAGTTCTATGGGTTCTCCTCATCACCATCCTAGACACTCAACCTCTCTCTGAAGGTGCCTCTGCAAGGTGCCTGGTACCTTGCAGTGCTCAAAACAGCACGTGTGAATGAATGAACAGCTTCCTAATTAGTCTTTGCCTGAAAGTTTGGCCCCTGCAATCTATTCATCAGCAGCTGCCATCTTAATGATCTTTCATTAAGTTTGATCTATTTAAAGTCCTTCATGGCTCTTAGTTACTTGCAGGATCAAGTCCAAACAGTTTAACTCTGAATACAAGGCCTTTCATGACCCAACTCCTACGTCCTTCCCACAAAACCCACATGTGAAAGTGCTTATTGACACCCTGCCTCCTTAGACTTCCTCCAGCCATATTTAACTACCTCTAAGTACATGACATGTACTTACATGTTTTACACCATATCCTGCCTATGTTATTTCTTCCTGGAACACTCCCTGTGCAATCCTGTGTCCACCTGGTAAAACATCTACATGGTTTTTCAAGGTCAATTTAAATGACTCCTCTTCAGGGAACCTTCTGTGAACTTAAGTCAAGGTAACAGTCTCCCCTATAGGCCTTCCTTTTAGCTTTGTTATAGCACCTAGCACACATGAAGAGCACATATTTGTGGATATGATTAGATGATTGTGTTCCTGGAAAGTAGGACCATGTATATCTTTTTCTTCATTATGAAGGCATATAGTATGTTCTTAACAAAGTTTAATTGAGAATTTAGACTGAGACTCCTTAAGGCAATTCCCTCCTCTTTTTTCCCAAGAATGGTCCTGGATATAGCATTACCTTGGTTACTTTGCAAAGTAAGAGCATAATTACAACTATGAGTCTTTTTAGGTTGCTTAAACATCTGGCCCCAGAGCAAAATGTAAAAGGGTTGTCCACTTGTACTGTCTGCCTATAGAAATGCCCTCCACCCCATGTCCAGTGCCCAAGAGGATGCAGCGGGTACCGCGCATTCCCCTCCACAGCCTCTGTTTCTCATGAGAGTGCTCTGATATTTATTTGCATCTGGCTTTGAGAAGCATTGGGAAGATGCATAATGGCTGTGAAGATCTTGCCTATGACATAATTTCTGCATATCTTTGTCTTGCAGTCTTCGGTTCGCTATTTGCCAGAGATAATTCCAGGTGGGCTTCCTTGCGATGTACGTTCAGCCTATTGTCTGGTCCACAGTCCAGTGAGTTTATAGACATAACTATTTGCTACAGCTGTCCAGTAAAATGTCCCCAGAATTGAGCCTGTACTTTTGAAGACAGCAGCAAGTTTTCCATTCTCCTCTAGGATCCCCGAGAAGCCAGGAGACTGGCTCCAATGTGCCCTATGTGTTCCAGTGCCTCTTTAGGAAGGAGTCCTTGCTCTTCACTCATGGAGACAGAGAGACAGATTTTCTTTTCTTTCAGTATTGAAGATTGTACCCAGGCCTTCTACCTCTGAGCTGTACTCCCAGCCCTTAAAATTTTTATTTTTTAAATTTATTTTGAAACAGGGTCTCGCTACATTGCTAAGTTGCTGAGACTGGCCTCAAGCCTGCAATCCTCTTGTTTCAGCCTTCCAAGTACTGGGGTTAAAGACATGCGCCACCATGCCTCTCCGAGAGACAGATTTTCAAATGGGAAATTGAGTCAAAACAAACTGCCCTGTGTTGGCAGCCACTGCCTTCAGCTTTGGAAGATCACACCCTGAATTCTCTTCCACTGGGCAGCTTAATCCTTCTTTTACCTGATAGTGATGTTGCCAAAGAGAGTAATTCTCAGCTACTAATCAAGTCATGTGCCAGAAGCCAAAGTCACTGGATGATTTCTGCAGAACCCAGTTCTTTCATCCAGGACTAGTTCAGGCTTGAGCTCCAGTGGGCACTAAGTGCCTTTCCCATTGCTGTGGAACGACAGGATCAAGGGCCAAATTTTCAAGGCCAGATAATGCCTCAAGCTTGAGACCTGCTGAGGCAACTGAGTCAAGGCCTCAAACATGGGATTAGGGTTCAAAAGAGGTTTGGGTTTTACACTTTTCTTTTGCCATGTACTGTTAGTTATGAAAGAGGATTTATGCCTCAGTTGTATCCTCTTATTAAGTGAATGTGCCGATTCTTCTCAGTTAACAGGCTTCAAACATCTGGCAAAAACAAAGGGTTTATTTGAAATATTTCTTCACAGGAAAAATATACTCTCTAGCACACTGAGGGAGTTTGCATAGGATTCTTATGGGCCAGTCTGAGCAAGGGAGAGCATTGTTCTGAGAGAAATTTAACTGTGTTGCAGTTGCCAAATATTTAATACTTTAAAGAGGAAGTTCTAAAATTTAATAGTTGATTTTATTATTACTCTTTGGATGTAATTAACTAGGGATGCACTTTAAACTGCTTTATTCTGGCTACTGAAATGGATTTTATGGTTTACTGGGAAAAAAACTTCTTTTAGACCATGGGCCTCTCCCTTGGTGCACATTATTAGAGTCTCTTTAGAGACAAGCAAGCAATTTTGCTGTCACTGGTCTTGTTCAAACAGAGTATGTTTATCTATGCAATGCTCTAGGGAAAGGGTGTCAAAAAAGGATCACCAGTTACCAGCTGACATAGCTCCTGCACACACATCCAAAAAGCTCCTCAAATAGCAAATGAACACATATATTTCATTTTTTATGTGGCTGATAAAATGTTGTATCATTAAGTTAAAACAACAAATTTGTCCCATCTAAGTTGACTTTAGAACTTAGTTCTCACTTCTAACACAAATAGGACTTTGTGGCTCACTGAGGATGCTCTGCAGAAACTAAACAGCCATTCAAACCTTGAGGGAAAGCAGACCTTTAAGCATTGAACACCAATGCTTTCACAGGCTCTCAGAATATCCATGATCTAGTCTCAGATATTTAAGTACCAAGTGAGCTACAGAGAAAACTAAGCCCTTCTAGATGCTTAGTTTAACTTTATTGTTTTATTTCAAAAAGTGAATTCTCATTTAATTGCTGTATCAGATCAAAGCATCCATTTATCCACTTAGTCAACAAATAATTATTGAACAACAAACAACAAATATGGAGCAGGTAGTATCTGGGCTCTTGCAAAAGGGTACACAAAACAAAAATATCCCTCAAGTAATTTACAATCTGGTGAGGATGTTAAACAAACAAGAAAATCTAATCACAGGCAGCATGCTCTGCCATACTGGACCCTGCTCTGCTAGTTGTGCCAGCCAGACCCCACCCACCAAAGCCACCACTCAGTAGCTCAAAGGTAGATGGTGTTGATGAATAGATGAAGGAATTAGGGGTAGAACTAACTGCAAAAAATGGGTGCAATGACCAAACCTGATTGCATTATCACTGTGACAGCAAAGCCTCACCCTAAAATCTGAGAGCACTTTGGAAGCAACGCAATTTTCTTGTACCCTGGGAAAGAAGTATGAAGAAACTGTAGTTGATGGCAGAAAAACTCAGACACTCTGCAACTTTTGAAGACAGTGCATTGGTTCAATATCAGGAAGGGGATGGGAAGTAAAACACAATAAGAAAACTGAAAGATGGCCAGGTGTGGTGGCGCACGCTTGTAATCCCAGTACTTGGGAGGCTGAGACAGGAGGATCGCAGGTTTTTGGCCAGCCTCAGCTACTTAGTGAGGCTTAGACAGGCTGCATGACACTAGTTTTCTTGGGTTCTGGCTTTCAGATGGCAGATCATGAGACTTCTTAGCCTCCATAATCTTATGATCCAATTTCCCAATTTTTTCAATGTAGTGAGACCCTGTTTCAAAAATAAAGAATGAAAAATAGGGCTGGGGTTATAGCTCGGAGGTAGAATGTCCCTGGGTTCAATCCCCAGTACCGCAAAAAAAAAAAGAAAGAAAATTGAAAGATGGAAAATTAGTGGCAGACTACATCATGAACAATGTCATCTATACTCAGGTCTGTGAACAAATAGAATAAAATATGGATCATCCCTTTGGCCAGGAATTATCTGTAAGAATGAACAAGCTAAGTCCAAGGAGTAAGTCACTATATTGCTGTTTTTTTCCCATTACCGTGTTCAAGTGTCTTTATCAGAAACATTTTACGTGCAGCCACTTCAAAATGTTGGTTTAACTAGGATTATCCCTTTGGCTAATAAATAAATGTGTTTGTGTTTAAAAAAAATTAATTGGCCAGGTATAGTGGTGCATGCCTGTAATCCCAGTACTTGGAAGGCTGAGACAGGAGGATCACAGATTCGAGGACAGCTTCAGCAAATAGCAAGACTCTCAACAGCCTAGTGAGACAACTGTTTCGAAAAAATAAAGAAGGAAGGAAGGAAGGAAGGAAGGAAGGAAGGAAGGAAGGAAGGAAGGGCAAGACTCTCAACAGCCTAGTGAGACACTGTTTCAAAAAAAGGAAGAAAGGAAGGAAGGAAAGGGCTGAGGTGTAGCTTGTAGGCAGAGGAGGGTGAATTCAATCTCTCTGAGCTGATATTAATATCCATCTTGTCTTGTCCTCAGATATCGGTGCT
This sequence comes from Glis glis, assembly GCA_004027185.1. Taxonomy (NCBI): domain Eukaryota; kingdom Metazoa; phylum Chordata; class Mammalia; order Rodentia; family Gliridae; genus Glis; species Glis glis. The sequence continues at coordinate 39,166 of PVJS01005248.1, forward strand.
TTTGGCTCTTAGGCTATAAGATTCAGATCAGAACTTCCACCATCAGCCCTCCTGGTTCTCAGGCCTATGGACTTGAACTTCAGACTTAGACTGAAAGGCTGAATGACACTAGCCGTCTTGGGTTCCAGCTTTCAGATGGCAGATCATGAGACTTCTTTGCCACGGCCTTGCCTCCTACGGAGTCTGCGTGAACCTACACGCATGACGTGGCAAAAGCTTCAAGGAAGTATGCCCGTAGAAAAAGGTGGCCTGGCAAGATCCTCTGTGTTCCTGGCTATTCTCTCTTTGCTGTAATCTTCTTGTCAATGATTCTCTTAATCTTTAATAGATATGGCTCAGTAAGCGCAGTGTTCTTTTCCAAATTATCAACTGTGCCCTATGAGTAAAACAGACGAATCTTTCCCAGGAAGTCAAACTCATAACAATGTAACTTTGGCCCAGAATGCTCCCGTGCTCTTGCTTAGATTAGCCCAGAAGGGCAGAGGGGGCTCAAGGACAGTTGTGGATGGGTTACAACAGGAAGAACTTTTTATGGAAACTTCATGGAAATGATTTTGGAGATGGTTTGAAAAAGATTTAGAAATCTGAAACAAAGGGAATTATAAAAGTTTATAGTAAGAGAGCAATAAAAGGCACTAGATTAAACTTTGAACTCTTGCCCTGTAGCCATAACCCCAGTTCTAAACCGCGTCTAGCAGCCGCCCACGGCATTATGCCAAACGAGACGTATGCTCTGACGATTTGCACTGTTACGTCTAGCAGCCACCCACAACATTATGCCAAACGACACGTATGCTCTGATGATTATCTGCTCTCATAGATTTGCACTGTTATTCTTAAAAATCATTAAGATTGTATAAACCACAGGCATGAACAACGATCAGCTGATGATGTATTTTGTTTCCTTAATCATTGTGTATAAAATCCTTGCCTGAAGCTTTGCAAAATACACTCAGATGCAACTTCCTTGAGTTGTCTGTGTCTGTTTGTCACTCATCGCCGACTCCTTGCCTACCTTCCCGAGACCTCTGTCCCGTCGGTCTCAGTTCTCCGGCTGAGCTGGTCCGTCGCACTTCTTGGCCTCCATGATCTTATGAGCCAATTTCCATAATCTCCCTTTCCTATTGGTTCTAGTTCTCTGAAGAACACTGACTAATACACTAGAAATTTATTAACTATTTGCTATGTGCCCAAATTTTAACCTCAAACAGCCCTGCGAGGTATTGACATTTACATTTTTTTTAAAGAGGAAGAAGCAAATCTTAAGAAAGTAAAGATGCTTACCCAGGGTTAAAAAGCTAAAAGGTAACATAGATAATCTGTACTTATCTCAATTATTTTATTTTCATTTTATATTTATTTATGGTACTGGAGAGTGAACCGAGCTGCATTCTACCTCTGAGCTACATCCCCAAGTCTTTTCTTTCTCTCTCTATTTTTTTGTTTGTTTTGAAACAGGGTCTCACTAAGTTGTTGAGAGTCTCAAAATGCTGCTGAGGCTGTCCTTGAACCTGTGATCCTCCTGTCTCGGCTTCCCAAGTACTGCGATTACAGGTGTGCACCACCACACCTGGCATCAATTATTTTGTTTACCCATTGATTGGGTGCCTGCTATGTTTTAGACCTGTGCTGGACTAGGAAGTGATGGAGACAACAGGTGGGAAGAGAAGATAGTTTAAAAAGTAATTAAAAGTGGGAGCTGTTGTAAAGGAGAGACACAGAGGAGAGTGGGAGCTTGTGACAGGGGGACATAAAATTGGAGGCTTCTGTGAGGAATACCATTGAGATGCAAAGGATGGGGTAGGCAAAGGATGTTGGGGAAATGTATGGTCACTGGCTCAGTGAGAGGGTGTCTTAGGCAGATGGAACAGCATGCACAAAAGACCCAAGGCAGGAAAGAGCATGGTGTGTCTTTGAGGAACTGCACAAAAGCAATTGTGTAGAGTTTAAAGACCAAGGGGGACTGACGCAAGATGCGGAGGAAGGGAAGAGACCAAATCACGTAGGGCCTAGAAGGGGATGAACTTTATCCTAATATTAATAAGAAGTCATTAAAGGACTTCAAGCTGGGAAGTAATTTAATTATATTTAAAATTTTTACAAGATCATGATGACTACTTATAGAGAATGGGGTGGAAAGGGACAACTAAGGAAGCAAGAAGACTAATTAGGAGGCTATTGCAGTAGTCCAGGAAGGAAAAAATGGCGGTTTGGACTAGAGTGGTGATGGAGAAGATAGAAGTGAATGGATTCCAGAGATATTTAGCAGGTAGGCCTATTGACTGAATCATTGAATCATTTGGAATGCTTTCAATTGTAAATAATAGAAACTGACTTAAAAAGAGGGGGAATTTGCTGGCTCATGTAACTGCGATATATAGTGATAGGACTGGGTTCAGGCAAAGCTCTGTGAAATCTCTGGGGACTGGTTCCTGTTTAGCTGTTTTACCTTCTGCAATATAATACACTTTATCTTTTTTTTTTTTTGTACCAGGGGCTGAACCCAGGTCATTCTCCCTCTGAGCTACACCCCTAACCCTTTTTATTTTTTATTTTGAAACATGTTCTTGCTAAATTGCTCAGGCCATCTCCAACTTGTGATCCACCTGTCTCAGCCCCCCAAGTACCAGGATTACAAGTGTGCTCTACCACACCCAGTTTATCTGCTATATCTTAAGGGGATTTTCTCATGCTCTCAAGGTGGCTGCCAGCAGCTCCAAAGCTACATGCTGCTTCTTATACACCTTTATTTAAGCATTCTCAGCAAACGTCTCAAGTCTCATTCTGATTGACCAACTAAAGTCTTATGCCCATTTCTGAGCCAGTCATGGAGGCTAGAAAGATGGAATGTTCTACGTGATTTAGCTTAATTCATAAGCTCCACTCCCAAAACTGTGGGGTCAGCTTTCCTGAAACTGCAGGGTTCACCAAATGGAACTAGAGACTCGTGAGAAAGCAGGAAGGTACGTGTTGGGAAAGGTTTTCTCTCTTCATGAATTGGGTTTTCAGGTGTTAGGGTCAACGATGACAATCTTTTGGTGGTATCATACGTTGAGGTGGGGTGCCAGAAAAGCAGGCTTATGGAGGAAGAGAATGGGTTCTGTTGTGTTTGCAGAGCCTGACAGGCACTTGGGCAGGCTAGCTGGGGGCTCAGACAAAGGTCCTGGCTGAGAGACATGTGTGTGTTACTACTGGCTTATATGATGCCTGTGCTCTTTTCTTTTTCTTTTTTTTTTTTTTGTGGTACTGGGGATTGAACCCAGGGGTGGTCTACCTCCAAGCTATACCCCAGCCCTTTTTTTATTTTTTGTTTTGAGACAAGTTCTCACTAAGTTGCTGAGGCTGGCCTTAAACCTGGGATACTCTTCTCTCAGCCTCCCAAGTACTGGATTACATGTGTGTACCACCATGCCTGGTTCAAAACTTGTGCTCTCATTCTTAAGGACTAACCAACATGGAGATGAGATTGCCTTCATGGTGATGGGATTGACACTGCTGTGAAGAAAATCCCAAGGTAATATCTCCAAATGGTTTGAGGTCTGTCAATTGCTGCAGCAACTCTCAATGGCTAGAGAACATTTAATCAAATAATGGTTATATGTCTCACTTATATGTTCTCTTTATGCACAAGTATGACTTTCCCCATTTTATAAATGAGAAACTAAGGCACAGAAATCTTGTATCTAAGGTCTTAGAGCTAGTGAAGAGTAGCATGGGGATTTGAACCAAACAGATTGACTCCAGAGTCTATAATTTTAACCTCTATACATACTACTCTGCTCAAATGGCTAAGATGGCCACTCAGTCAATCAGTTGCTTTTAAACACAAAGCCAAACGGTTGCTCTGACTGGTTCCTAGTTCTGCCTAGCATGCTGGTCGTTAGGATCTAAATTATTTTTGAGTGGGCCCAGTTCTAGGAGTGAGCATGCTTGTTTACAATGATCATCTCAGACTCCAGTATGGCACATAAGGAAAGGAGCCTTCATAGCCAGAACGAGGAAACAGCTGAGCAAACCAGATGATACAGGCAATCGTGAGTGGGCTTTCTAATAGTGCATTCTGGTCCCCTACAACCTTTTCTTCCCGCTAAATCTTCATCCTCCCCAAACCATTTCTGACAGCATGACAGAACTGGGAAAGGTGAAATGTGGGTGTATGGTTCTCTGACTTTTTCCTTAAGCAAAATAGAAATGATAGTTCCATACTGTCATTTTGTATTATCTGCCTCTTTGTTGCCATTAGTATGGATAATTAAGAGCTGAGGATAAATCCTCTTTTTTTGTTAAGTTACTTTTTTTCTTTCCACTGAAATATAATACTCATAGCTTTCCCCTCTCAATGAATTATATAAATAAGCATGGGTGGTGGGGGAAGGAGTTGGGGGGAAAAAAACCATACTAAGCCAACCTCTGAACCATCTACATTGTTTAGTGAGAGGATTTTTTTTTCCCTGAATAGGATGTTGATCTTAATGGTCAAAATAATCCTTGGTACTTTCTGTAAGCTTGCTCATTATCATTCAATATGTTCCACAGAATTATTAAATTTAAAATAATATGGTGCACCTGGTTGAGATGACGGTGAGAGATTTGGCTTCCTGTCTCTTCGTTAAGGATGAATTCAGCCCAAGGGTGTACTATGAACTTGGCAAATAGCATTATAATAGTGAGAGAATATTGCCTATTGGGTAGCAGGAGTTGATGATTAAATTTAAGTGTGTACTGTCCACATAAAACAAATAATGCTCTTTTTTTTTAACTTTTACTGTGAACATTCATCACTGCTGCCAAAGATGCACAGTTGCTAATTATTGTGTTTTTAACTTGTAATATACTGTAAATTTTGTATAATACTACTGTGACCTTATACTGAATAGAAAAGATGACAGGAGGCCTATAATTATTGTATGGGGAAGAAATGCCTATAATTATCTACTATTTTTAGGACCAGTGTGCATGGCCTCTTAATTTACATAAGCTTTAGACATTCACACATTTTCTGTCTTAGCTTGTGGATGATAAATTTTGCTCAAATGAAATCAGAAGACATACTGTTAGATGAGGAGTTAGCCAACTGGGAGCTTGATTACAATGAACAACACAAGCTTTGGTGCCAGCTAAAAAGGGAGCATTTATTTGGATGGAATTTGTTTAAGGCAAGATTCAAAACATTAAAAAAACACACCATATTACATATTGGGTCCTGATAACGTGTGATTATTTTTTAGAGAATTGGTTAAATTATCTTGTGGAAAAGCATTAACCTAACAAAGAGAAAACCTCTAGGATATTTATCACATGGAGGGTGGTTATGACAGCATGTTCTTATTAGAGATGAATATTTTGTGCTCATTAAGGTTACCCCCTTGAGCACTCAAGGGTGCCAAGTGCATTTCTGCAAAGCACTACAGTTCCATTGTCCTGTGAGTACTTGCCCTTAGCTGGGGGGTTCATTCTAAATTGAGGGGACTCTCTGAAAGACCCGGCCCTAGTAGGGCCTATATCAGAGTCACTGGGCAAATGGATGAGACTGAGAGGTTTTTAAGTCAAACACTCCAAGAATATATTTGCAGAAATTAGGAATGATAGCCAGAGTCCTCTGGCCTCCTAGTGTGGGGTAACAGGTGGGAAGGATGTGGATGGACTTGGTTCTTGAGGATCTACAGGTAGGCCTCACTTGCAGGAAATTCAGTATTTAAGATTCTAAACTCAAACTATAAGCAAACCCAAACTTAAGCTCCCTACTTTATAAAGAAAATTTTCACTATAAAAATAATTTAAAAATGACTTCCCCACAAGTAGCAAGTTTTCCTGAAGCACATAATGTATGAGTATTCTAAATTTGTTTTTTAGAAAATGACTATTACTTTTATTAGCTTACTAGAAATTGCAAACATGCAATTAAAAATTAAAAGGTTGCATGCCAGTTTTAAAAAATATCATGAAAAAGATAGGTTTCTCTCAAGCCTCTCCCTTTACTCCATATTTTAAAATTTAAGTCAAGGCCTGGCAGAAAGGGTAAAAGTTTTGGTTGGTTTACTGGGATTTTTAATGGCCTTATAACAGACACTTTTTTTTTTTTTGCAGTACCGGCGATTGAACCCAGGGGCGTTCTACCTCCGCGCTACACCCCGGCCCTATTTTTTATACTTTATTTTGAAACCGGGTCTCATGAAGTTGTGGAGGGCCTCACTATAACAGACACTTTTACATGCCAGAAGTTGGCAGGATGTTTATATGTGGGTTATGTTCAAGGACTCAAAGCATCTGCACACCCTACATTTGGTTTGTTTGAATCAGGATCCAAAGAAGTTTTACCTATGGCATCAGTTTGTATATCTCTTGAGTCTCTAAATAGGCTCCTCTTCCCATTCTTTTTCCTCCCATGGAATTTACTTGGGATAGAAAATCATTCATTTGTCCTATAGAGTTTCCTACTTACTGGGTATTATGAATTGCATCTCTATGGTATCATTTAACATATTCCTCTGTCCCCTGTATTTCTTGTAGGCCAGTAGTTAGATCTAAAGTCTTGTTTAAGCTCAAGTTTGGATTTTTGGCAAGCTTGCTTCATAGATGTTGTATTCTTTATCAGGAAGTACATAAGGTCTCTCTTTTGTGATGTTAGAAAAAATTATCATAGCTGGAATCTAATATTTTATCAAGAATTGCAAAATGGTGATAATTCTGTCCTCTCATTCCCATTTTTTAGCTACACTATTTTGATGGTAAGAAACTTTCCTTCACCAACTATTTGGTTACCGAAGGTATGACTGGTTTGATGAAACGGTTTGCAAGGTCCTTCTCCTTTGTGGTCAAATACCTTGGGTTTTTGTAGGTACAGAAATCTTCATGGGGTTTTCAATGAGATGCTGGAGTTTAGAGATCAGCTTAGTAAATATAGGTACCCTCCAAATACTCGAACAAGCATATAGTTCCTCTGCAGATGATGAACCTCAACCCCCTTTAAGCTTTACTTATCATCATCTGTACTTTTGTGTGTGTGTGTGTGTGTGTGTGTGTGTGTGTGTGTGGTACTGGGGATTGAACCCAGGGGCATTCTACCTCTGAGCTACAATTCCAGCCCTACTTTATTTTTGTTTTGAAATAGGGTCTTGCTAGGTTGATGAGTCTCACTACTTGCTGAGGCTGTCCTTGAATCTGTGATCCTCTTGTCTCAGCCTCCCAAGGACTGGAATTACAAGTGTGCACCAGCACGCCCTGACTCGTCTGTACTTCTGAAATAGTAATGATTACTTTTCTGACCTGTATTTGAGTTGCCTTTATACCTGCCTATCCCCTCCACAGGATGTAAACAACTTGAGGGGAAGCTCTAGAACTGATTCTTTTTTTTTTTTTAATAGTCATGCCCAATACAGTGCTTGTCGCATAGTAAGACTACAGTAAATCTATGTTGTCTGAAAGACTAAATAACTGAATGAAGTCATGGGGAAAGTGCCATGCTGTTGGGGTGATCACTGGCACTGTGGTCCAGTAGAGAGCACATTAGTCTGGACCTCAGTTGGTCTTGGGCACAAATCACTCTCCTACATTTTGATCTTGGTCAAAATGTCCTCAATTTTTGGCCTATAAAATAGCACTTGCTTCTAGCACACTTATCATTACTGTCATGACACAACAATCCAGGAGGGAGCTGAGGTTAGAGGCAAGGACTTGGCAGACACAGAGCAGCATGACAGGTGCCCACTGTTTACCCTCTCTGAGCCTGTCAAGCCTGGTTCTCAGGGTTATAGTCAGAATCAACATATCTTAAGTAAATCTTTTTAAAAAAAGAGTTTGTGTTATTTTTATGTGAGAGTGCTTTTTGGCATATTAGAAATGTTCTGTAAATGTATTATTTTTAAAGCAATGTTTTCCATGAAATATTTTTTATGTCCTTAGTCTTTGGAACTCTCTTCTTCTTCAAAGTGCTTTAGAAGTGATTAAAAAATGGGATTGTTGGTTTAGTGCTCACCGACTGAGGATTATCACTGTAAGGACTGCAGTCTAGCTCGCCTTGCTTTCCCAGGCCCTGGCACTGGCTGAGTGCTGGCTAGAGGAAAGGCCCTGGATGGAAGATGTCCTGGTAGCAGGAACATTAACACTCACTCTGGAGCCAGGAGGTAGGTGTTAATGTCTCTAGCTGGATTTCTAGCTGCAGAGATATTTAACGCCTTCCTAGAATCCAGGAACCAAGCACCCTCTCTTTAAACCTAATTTGGCAGGTGAAAGGGAAAAAGTATTTTCGGTTGAGTGGCTGAGAAAGTACAGAAAGCTCTGTGCCCCAAATATAGAAGCCAGTTACCAGAGGATGAACCTAACATGGAGAAGAAGGTCTTCTTTAGTTAGACTGTCTGGAGAGTGACTCTGATGGGACTTTTCCCAACAGGCCTGACACAGTATGGGCCAGTGGGCATGTAAGGAAAGTGGGGGCTCTAGGACAGGGTAAAGATACATGAGGTTCAGGATGGGTTGGAAATCCATGTTTGCATGCAACCTGAAATATGAAACTGACCAGCCTGATTGCTTGAGCAGTTCTGTTCTCAGGAAGACCAGGAGTTACTCAGGAGAAATAACAGGGAATAAAGTACCTCGACCCAGTTGCTTCTTGAATGAGCCTGACCAGCTCCAGGTCAATCTGGAGATGGTATGGGTAGGGTGTCTTAGCTACATAGTTCATGATGGAAGTCAGGCCTCTCCAAGAATGAACAAAAGCTCCCCTTTATTCAGGGTTTAATAGCAATGGTGAATTTTGATTTTGAGCTTGAAATGTGCTTGTTTTCTCGCCAAAGCTGAGGCCCCATTTGCACAACAAGCAAAAAGACAAGGTAAACAACTTCTGTTTAGACTTTCCAAGGTCTTTTTCTCTGGATGACATCTCAAGAACTCTATGACACAACCTCACCCAGGAGTGAACCCGAACACTGGGGATTCTTTCAACATCCAAAAAGGGTCACTGCTTTGAAATGTGATGACTCCCTAGAACGACTTTCTCATTTAAATTACATGGATATCAGAGGAGCCCAGGCCAGGAGGTGAAGCAGAGCAAACTCACACTCTTTGACTACAAAAGCAAATGCATATTTTTGATGAGCCTGCACTGGCTGCCTTTGCAGGCTGAGAATGATGTTTTCTTCCCCTTTTTGCCTACAAGGAATGTTGTAAGTAGGCATAAACAAATGCCTTCATTATTTATCCTAGTTTCGCAGCACTAAATCATTCTACATGAGAAATTTGCTATTTTGTTTGGCTGGCAATTGCTTAAGCTAATGGGCCATGAGAATCTTCATTGGGGTTGCATCTTGGGATTATTTTAGTGCCAGTCAATACCCATTAGACTGAAAGTTGGTATAAAAATCGAAGCCATGATACGAAGTAAAACAGTCCTTCATCAGCCTGACTTCTGGCATATTGTAACCCAGGTTCTATTGTGATTGTAAGAATAATCGCCTCTCCACTATAGTTGTGGCCAAGTGTGTCAGAGGGCACTGGATGAATATCACTCCTGGAAACTAGGCTAATAAGGAGTCTTCCCTTCAAGTTTTCATTAGAATGGTTATTCCTAATACAGAAAAAAATGGTAAGCAACAATAGGTTTTCCAAATGAAAACTCTGGTTTGGATGATTATTAAATAGCTTGTTTTGTGCCATGCTGAGAAAAGTCATTGGACACTTCGTCTCCTCATCCTTTACATGAAACTTCCAGAGACTAGGTTAGAGATTCAGATTGGGTGGACGTCTAGCCATCCATTCCCAATGGCACCAACATTGTCCTAAATACTCCTGCCTATGGACATGTATTCCTGAAGATTCATCCTTTTTTTGGTGCCTCCCAAATATGGCTAGGCCTTTTCACTTGCATGTCAACATTGCCATAGTACAGGCCTAAAATGGCAAATTACTATATGCATCCCAAATTATTTTTTCTGCCACTGGAATGCAGCCGACATAATGCCTGTGGCCTGTAGTTACCTGTGTGAGCTGGGTGTTAAGCTGTTTTACATGGGTCATTTCATTTAACATAACCATGCTAAGAGGTAAGTACTTTTTATGGCAATTTTTAGGTATCTTGTTCACAGTCAGCTAGAGGACCTGAGACCAGTGTATTTGTGGCCCCCATTCTTCACCCCTTCCTGTGTTCTTGCCATTTGCCACGTGACTTTGCAATTTCCTGATCAAGAGGGGGAATCCATTTTTCCACTCCTTGATTCTGAGCTCAGCCATGTGACTTGCTTTGGCCAATAAGATCATAGCAGATGTGACACAAACAGAAGCTTAAAGAAATGCTTGCACATTGTTGTTTGCACTTTTGTCCTCTCCCACGGGTATGAAGAAAAACATGTCCAGGCCAGCTTGTTGGAGGTTGAAAGACCCACTGATCAGATTCAGATCACCCCAGTTGTTCCAGCCTTGGTCATGTATGATCAGCGTACAACCAGCTAACCTCTAGTGTGAGACCAGCCAAGGCAGCAGATCTTTCCAGCTGTATAAGCTCCAAAGTCATTTGTATGATGACTTTTAATCAAGTCATCTTCCTGTTAAAACCCAACCTCCAAACCAGTTAACTAACCTACCTGTATTAGAGTTCTCTAGAGAGACAGAACCAATAGGATAGATGTAGATATATGAGAGGGGGCCAACTAGGGGAATCGGTTCACATGATTATGGAGATTGAGATCTCCCACAATAGGCCATTTGTAAGGTAAAGACTTTGGGATGCTGGTAACATGACTCAGTCCAAATTCAAAAGCCTAGGGATTGGAGTATAGCTCAGTGGTAAAACACTTGCCTGGCATATGCAAGGCCCTGAACTCAATTCCCAGCACTGCAAAACAAATTCAAATGTCTCAGAACTAAGGAAACAGATGGTGTAATTCTCAGTCTGAGGTCAAAGACCCAAGAGCCCCAGGAGGTGCTGGTGCAAGTCCCAGACCCCAAAGGCTGAAGAACATGGAGTTTCGGTGTTCAAGGGCAGGAAGAGAAGGTATCTTGCTTTGGAAGAAAGAGACAACTTCTTGTACCTGTTTCTTCCATGTGGGCTTATTGGAGCATGTCTGCCTGCATTGAGGGTGGCTCTTCCTTAGTCAGTCCACTGACTTAACATGCCAAATATAATATACACAAGATGTATATAAGGAAAATTATGAAACTAATGAACGAAGCCAAAAAGATCTAAATAAATGGAGAGATATTCCATGCTCGTGGATGGGAAGACCAAATATTGTCAAGATATAATTTCTTTTCAATGTGGTCCATAAATTCAGTGCAATCCCAGTCAATATCCTGGCAATTTATTTTGTGTGGTTATCAACAAACTGATCTTACAGATTATCTGGAAGGCAAAAGACCCAGAATATCTAACCAATATTGAAGGAGAACAAAGTTGGAGAACTGATACTACCTGACTTTAAGACTTCCTATAAAGCTAGAGGGAGTATTGTCATAAAATACCCAAATAGACCAATGGAACAAAATAGTCCCAAAATAGACCCATAGAAACATAATCCACTGATCTTTGACAAGTAATCTTTTATAAAGACAATACAATGGAAAAAAGATAGTGCTTTCAGCAAACGGTGCTAGAAGAACTGGACATCCACATGCAAAAAAAAAAAAAAAAATAGAATCTAAACACAGATCTGATACTCTTCTAAAAATTAACTCATAAAGGTGGACGTGGTGGCGTACACTTGTAGTCCCAGTACATTGGAAGCTGAGATGGGAGGATCAGAGGTTGAGGCCAGCCTCAGCAACTTAGCAAGGCCCTCTGAACTTAGTGAGAACCTGTTTCAAAATAAAAAATAAAATAGGGCTGGGAATGTATCTCAGAGGTAGAATGCTCCTGGGTTCAATCCCTAGTACCACACACCAAAAAAACAAAAAACAAAAAACACCTCCACACACAAAACCCTCATATATTTAAATGTAAACACAAAACTCTAAAATTAGAGAGTCATAAATTTGTTAAATATACTTGTGTTGGCTTATGTTTTTAGGCTTGGACATAAAGTTGTTTGAGACGAAAACTCTTACTTCACCTTTGGCCTAGTTACCTTTGGCTTAATTAAAACTTTCCTTGTGATACAGCGTGCTTGTCCCTCATCTCACAGACCCCAAATTCAACACATCCCACAGCTTTTGACCACAATAAAACCTAAACATCAATGCTATGGTTATGTAAATAAGACCCCCCTTTTACATGTTTTCAAGAGTACCTTGTTCTGCAGAGCGGCCTGTGTGTCCATGAAGTATGCCACGTTCCTTTGTCCTTGTGAGTCTGAATAATTATACAGCATTTTGATAGCATGTGTGCCGTGTGTATTTATTGTTCATATAGGTAGATATATGCATAACATACTAATTGAATTATTCTAAAAACACAAATATTTTGTCGGGCTACAGAAATGCATATTAAATATCTAAATCTACAAACTGCTGACAAACAGCACCTTTTCTAACAAAAGAGAGCAGTTTAATAACAGTGTTAGAAAGCTGGCAATATGTTTGTTAAAATCTTTAATTAGGGACAGGCTCTCCCAGAGGCCTCCGAAGGCAAAAGGTGTAAATGGAGAAACTGTCCCAGCCTGCGTGCTCCTCCGTGGCTGTGTTCCGAGCACAGATGGGCTGGTGAGGAAACTGTGAATGGACAAATGATAACACACTACTCTGTAATTCCAACATCAGCTCATTAGCAATCTGTCAGAGATTTAAATATGTATACTGGTGAAAATGCAGAAACGACAGGATAGCTACAAGATCGCGTGCGTGTCTAACTGAAAAGGCCATTGTAAACGGATTGACATGATGGCTATTAATAAAATGATAATGTCTTGGGAAGCTCAGGCATTCAGATGCTTTATGCTCTTGTTGGAAAATGATGATTTCGTGTGCTCTTAGGCCATCACGGGAAGCTGAGATAACAGTGGTTACATGATGGAAATCATTAATAAATCAACAGCCAGGCCAGCATGATAGAAACTATGAGGGATACAAAGCCACACCAGTTTCCAGAAAAAGAATGGTGGCATTTCTCAGTTCTGAGAAAGACTGTGCCAACAGATTTAAATTCTCTTGGAACAAAAACCTAGTTTCCAAATGATTTATAAGCTTGCTGGTTAGTGATTGGTATAGTTGCCATTGTAAATCTATTATTTAGATTGTGTTATTCAGGCTAAATTTGATGGATAATCAAGCTTTAGTCTCTGAAGGGAGAAAGAGAATGGACATTTATGGTGTGCCTATTATATGCCAAGTACTTTCTATTTGTGATCTTATTTAATTTCGTAACAACCCAATGAGATTTCTTCCTCCATATGGCAGGTGTAGGAGTAGGTGAGCCCCAAAGAGATTACATGACTTCATGAAGATAGTACTGCTGGTAAGTAGAGATGATTCTGTTTAAATTCAGTTCTTTATGGTTCTGGAGCTAATCTTGTTTCTGCTGTGTTATATGGCCTCTCAAGCTGTCTGTCATGCACACTAAGGAGTACCCTTTAGGATCCTTATTACCTTACTAGGGATAGGCACCAAGATTCCAGAGACTCGGCCAGGCTCAACTTAGATGAAGCCATCCAATCTTAATGGCTTAAATGGACACTGGCTTATATGAGGTGTATGCTTTTAAATTTATTTTGGGGGGATATCTCTGCTTCCCTAGTGGGACATGTCTGCACATGACATAAAGAGTTAGATTAATGATCCACAAAATCTAGTAAAAAAAATTCTGAAAGAAAAGAGCTTGTATATTATGATTCCCATTTATATAAAGCTCAAAAGCAAGTCAAGCTAATTAAAACTGTTAGAAATTCAGATGGTGGCTGCTGTTGGGGAGAATAGTGACTGCCAGAAGGCACCACAGAGCTTCCAGGATCAGGGTTTTGCTCTATTTCTTGATCTGGATGCTGGTTATACCAGGGTGATCACTGTGTGAAAATTAGTCAAGTTTGTAAACTTAGAATTTAGACAGTTTTATTTATGTGCATATCATACTTCAATAACATTTACAAAAAAGAAAACCAAAACATTTTCCTTATATGATTCAAATGAAAGTTCTAATTGTTCAGTGTTCATATTTGTGACCTCACACAATTTTTTTTTTTTACAGTGCTGGGGATGGAATCCAGGGCCTCTCACATGCTAGGCAAGTGCTCTACCACTAAGCCATATCTCCAGGCTCCAAATTGTTCTTTATGTGAAGTTTTTAGCTAGAGGTCTCCTTTCTGGAGTTTGGAGATTGCAAGCAGGGGGATCTGTGTCTACCTTTGCTTGGGTGAGTGTATATACACTTACAGAAGCATGTTCATATTCTAGAAATGGAGAAATAGCTTATGCTCTTAGTCTCACTTCTCAAACTCTTGGGAAATCTGGGTGGAAACAGATTGCCAGTCAAATGCAAATTTTATTCAAGTGGAGCTTGGGAATGGTGACCCTTGTTGGTGGAAATCTCCAGGTACCTGCCCCTCTCAGACCCAACTTCTCCAGCCAAGATGTGGCGCTTACTCTCACTCCCACCTGTGACTTGGCCCCGTACCTCCTCAGCTCTTCTGGTGGCCAGGCTTCATGGGAGAGTCAAGGGACTAGTGGGGAGGATGTGCGCCTCCCACAGACATCTAGAGGGGTGACTCCAAGGACTCTTAAACAGGCTTACCCTGTTTATCTGTGCCCTGAACTTATTTCTTACCTCAGAGCATGTACCTACCTTTATGATCCAATCTTTTTTTTTTTAATCAATAGGATAACTAAAAAGGAAGACTGTTGAAATGCACTGCATAGACTTTGTCAAATGAATACCTTACTTGAAAAACCTTATCTTAAGAAATCATCAGACAAGTTTGCAAGAAAGTGAATTTCTCAAAGTGTAGTTGAAGGACTACCATCATCATTATCTCCTGTAGTGCTTGGTAAAATGTATATCCCTGGGTTTTATGCCTTCCTTATTGAAGCAGAATCTCTAAATGTGAGCTAATGCATTCATATTTTTAAAATAACCCAGACAATTCTTTGTTACATTAAAGTTTGAGGACCATTGATGTACAGGATGTTATTGCAATATTATTTAAAAGAGGAACAATCTAGGCACAGTGGCTCACACCTATAATCCCAGTACTAGGAAGGCTGAGACAGGAGGATTGCAGGTTGGAGGACAGCCTCAGCAATTTAGTGAGACCCTTTTTCAAAATAAAAATAAAAATAGGCCTGAGGCTGTAGCTCAGAGCACTGGATTCAATCTCCACTACCAAAAATAAATAAATAAACAAACAAATAAATAAATAAAGAACAAAAGGGGGCAGAGGAGCCTAAATGTTCATCAGAAGACAATTAGTTAAAATAATGATGCAATAACATTCTGCCACTTTAAATATGTGATGTGGATCCATATTTATCAATATGGAAAACTGTTCATAGCATATTGCAGGATGACAAAAAGCAGGCTATACTACAGTGTGTATTATCTGAAAACATTTTTATTCTGAATATGCATGCAGTTCTTATCTGGATAATATCCTTAGTTTTCATGGTCTCTTCCTATATCTTCTAATTTTTTTGCAACACACATATATTACTTTTATATTCCAATAACTCACTAAAGCTATTAAAACAAAGAAAAAGAAAAATAGTTGATATTTGATTTCCTGGACAGGTACTTCCAGTGTAACATCCCCGTGGAATTTGTGGCTGGCAGTTCAGAATACAGCAGTGGCTGTCTGTCTGATCCTTTTAAGATGAGACATTTCTCTGTTGGTCCAGGACATCAGCCAGTATTGCCACAGGAGGAGCACCTTCTGAATGCAACAGTGGCTTTCTGCATTCTCTGATTTTAGAAGGTGAATCTGGTGCCCAAAAAAAGACTGTCCAACTCTTGCACTTAGGAGATTTGCAGGCAAGAGAGCTGAAGAAAACAAAGGGTGAGGGAACAGCTGTATCCTGCTTTTTATGCTTTCATTCAACCTCTTGCCCCGAAGTCATGTCTCCTCCTCCTCCTTTCTTATCTTCCTTTTTCTGAAAGAAATGGGGTATGAAAGCTATTGGAAATGCTGGGATTTTGTCTCTCAGACTTCAATCTTGAGAGAGCATTTTTCTTGATCCAGTTCTGTTTTAGATATTGTCAGGATGTCCTGTAATTGATTGTGGTAAATGACACTGGAACCACATTGCTCTCACACTGGAAATGATATGAGTTCAGAGTGCCGCTGATGAGATGCATTTCTGTCTTAAAACGATTACAGGTAGAATGCCTCGATGGGATTCTTTCCTCCTAATAGTTTTCCAGAGTTTGTGCTGAAAGGGTTCTGTCAATCAAGTCTGAAAATCTGCTTAACACCCTGACTCCAGTTAATAAAATTCAATTGCCTGGGTCTCAGCTCAGAGGCTACCATACCTGGTTCTGATATTACCAAGTCCCACTAAAAATGCCTCATTATAATTGATACTCACTGATAATAATCTATTCCTCTCTCTCTGGTAAATGCAAAGAATGCATGCAGAAAGAGTCTTCGCCTCAAGTACAGCTTGCTGGAAGAGAGACTCCATGTCAAAGGCAGAGAGCTAGCTGGAAGTAGGACAGGCTAAGTGTATTTTCACAAGTACCTGGAGACAGACTTGGTGCTGGTTCTGTCTTAGGTGGTTGGATTCAAGATAATGCACCAAGAATTGATACAGAAGTCGGGCTGGGGCCCAGATTACATAGCTGTGAAAAGGGCTCTGATAGTACTGTCACTAATTAATGGGGAGATGAGAATTTCAAGTGAAAAGACTTATTTTACTAAGGAAAACAAGATGTCAGAATGCAGAAAGCTTGTGACAACTGACATTCTAGTGGGAAAAGAAAACCCTCTTGGATCTCTTAGGCACTGGCTGGCTGTGTATCCTCTACATTGCCATCTCTTAGTTCTTCTAAGATGAAGACTTCTATGCCAATTGATTCCAATTTTCTTTGAATAGAAATATTTGTCCTCTGGTTTCATGGACAGAGACACCCCCACCCTCCAAAACACATACACATACACACCACATTAAAAGGTCAAGGTGCTGGAGGGAATTGTGATGACTTTCAAACAAATTCTTCTTTTTTTTTTTGCGGTACTGGGGATTGAACCCAGGGGCGTTCTACCTCCGCGCTACACCCCCGGCCCTATTTTTTATACTTTATTTTGAAACCGGGTCTCACAAAGTTGCAGAGGGCCTCACTAAGTACAGAGAGAGAGAGAGAGAGAGAGAGAGAGAGAGAGAGAGCTGAGGCTGGCCGCGAACCTGGATCCTCTGGTCTCCGCCTCCCAAAGTACTGGGATTACAAGTGTGCGCCACCACGCCCGGCCCCGTTAGGAAAGTTTTAATGAGGCACTCTGGGCATAGTCTTCTTATGACCAAAATGGCTTTGGTGGCTATAGGGTCACATGACATTGACATGAGGGAACACTTGACTCCATTCTAATTTCCTCAGATTTCTTTTCACACATTAATTGCCTGAATTCTCCTGGTCAACTGAAAAGAATAAGCATATGCAAATTTTTTATGTGATTGCTTTATTATATCGGCCTGTATTTCTTCCAGATGTTTTTCTGTTAAGGTTACACATTCTAGCTAGCACTCATTCCCCTATGGGTAGGTGAGGAGCAGGACCTCTTACATTCTCTTTAGGATGAATTATGACTGATATATATTAAGGACTTATTATATGCCATGCCCTGTACTGAGCTCTTTATAAACACTCTCCACCTGATCCCTCACACGGCCCTGTGGAATAGGTAATGTTTATTTTATTCCTCAGTTGCAGGAAATCTTCACCTGCTGACTGATGATGCTCTATACCTGAACGTGAGCCTCTCTGAACATGAGCTTTTAGTTGGTAGTATCTACCCATGGCATTTCTAGGAAAGAGTGCTCTATCCCATCCCTGGAATAAGCCCTGGTTACTCTTCCACGTGTGTGTGTGTGTGTGTGTGTGTGTGTGTGTGTGTGTGTGTGTGTTACTGGGTATTGAACCCAAGGGCATTCTACCTCTGAGCTACGCCCTCAGCCCTATTTCCGCTCACATCCTCTGCACCACAGCTGAGAGTGCTGTGAATCTCATCAGAGATCTTTCTCAGACACCTTGAAACAAATGCCTGAAGATCCCAGAACAATTTCACACTAAAATTCTTTTTCAATCAGCAAATACACATTGATGATTCAGTCCCTGGGCCTCTGTGGGGCCCAGAGGAAATACAGGCTGGTGGTAAGGACATGACCCTGCTCATCCCACACAGCTGCAGATGTGCACCTATTTATATGAGCATGACTGGGCAAAACACAACAGGCCTGTGCACGTCCATGCTGGCGTGGACATAAGCCATTTTGCCTAAAACCCTATATAAGGAATAGGTCTGTAGAATAAAGTTGTTGTTCTTCTTTGGATGGTGACTCCATGTGCTTTCTTCTCTCTGGGGATCTCACCACCAAAACCTCCCTGCAATCACAGCCAGCCCCTGACACTTGGCGCAGTCGGCAGGATGAGGCGAGTACCCCTCAGTACCCCACTGGAGCAGCAGCTGGGGAGGAACAACCCAGAGTGGAGGAGATGTGGCTCCTGGCCTTCCTGTGGTTCCCAGTAACAGCCTATCTGATGGCATGGACCCCACCAAAAGATTGGAAAGATGTATGTCCCCAGCCAAAAAAAGTCCAGAAGGCTTTAAAAGTGCTGGAGCCATACATCCCAGTACTAATCGGCAGCTCTGTGGGCCAGGCAAAACACAATGGGGCTCAAACAGAGTTCAAGGCAGCACAGGCCCTGCCTCCTGTGCTGCCAAAAACCTGCACTGCGCCCCCCTCCCTCTGCCTTCCCTCCCAAAGGCCGGCACCACCAGGCTGGAGCAGAGGCATCCTGGGGCGACAAGGCACACAGTAAAGTAGCCCCACCTGTCAGTGCGGTCACTACCTCCTGGCCACAGGCAGCGCCAGCCAGCACAGGACCCAAACCTCATCCCTGTTGCAGCAGCAGAGGCATGGACTTCAGGGGTACAAAGACCATCTCTGTCTGGGAGGACCAACACAGCAGCCCCAGGCCTGCTTCCGGGAAGAAGTGATGCACCCAACCAGCTTCCGATCCAGTAGGCCAGGCCCCACCTCTACGCCAGGCAGTTTATAAGTACAGTTAATCCCATAGGAGGATTAGAGGAGACTGGGAGGCTGCTGGTGTAAACCACAAGAAAGCAGAGCTAAAACCTGGCAGAAGGCCACCCCCACAGCTGCTGGACGCGATAGAGCAGTGGAAACAACTCCTAAACACCATCGCAGCCTATGAGAAAAAAAAAAAAATAGAATGCCAGCCCAATAAAGTACTCTTGGTGCTCTGGTGGCAGCTTCATCCAAACCAAAGGTCCACACCTTTACTTCCAAAATAGACCAAGAAAATAGCCTGAGAGATACATGTGGTTAACTTTCTCCCAAACTAGGGACTCAACTTGGGTACCTGGTTAGTGGGGGAACCAGCTGTTCTAAGGCAGCGCATAAAATTGACTGTTTACTGCCCCTCCACAATGTGTAATGCGTCCTGGCCCTAGTTGGTACAGGAGCAAATACCTTCCTCTCCGGCAACCTGGACTTAAGGCTGCCCTGGTGGGTTATAGGGGCCATCTCATTAAGGTTTGATGTGCCCCCATGATTTTGGAAATCAAATATCTACCTCCTAAGCAATATAATATGCATATATCCCCCATAGCTAAGTATGTCCTGGGGATGGACATGTTGTGGGTATTAACTATACAAACAACTATCAGAAAATTTTGGTTACAGATGCATGTGATAAAGACCATCACTAGAGGACATCCCCATTATGCTCCTTTACAACTCCCCTAAGCCATGAAGATTGTAAATGTAAGGCAATATAAGTTACCAGCGGGCATGAGAAGATTGGACAAATGATACTAAAGCTAAAAGAGGCAAGTGCAATTCACTCAACTCATAGCCCATTCAACTCTCCTGTATGGCGAATACAAAAACCTGATGGTTCCCGGTGCATGACAGTAAACTACCATGGATCTAAAGAAAGTGACAGCGCCCTTGCATGCAGCTGTACCCAACATTTCAAAACTAGTGGATCATCTGTTACATGAACTGGGACAGTTCATTACATTGTAAACTTAGCAAATGCCTTTTTCTCCATTGACATTACCCCCAAAAAGCCAAGAACAATTTGTTTTTACCTGGAAAGGGTGGCAATAGACCTTTTTGGTATTATCCCAGGAATATCTACATAATCCTATCTTGTGTTGTGGTCTGGTGACACAGGATTTAACCTCCTGGCAAAAACCTGAAGCTATATGGTTGTTCCATTATATTGATGATATTATGCTAACTTCTATTTCTCTTACAGAGTTAAAAACAACTGCATGCAGCCTTCAAGTCACTCTCCAGAAATGGGGGTGGACTATCAGTAAAAACAAAGTCCAGGGACCTGAATATTTTGTCAAATTCTTTTTTTGTGTGTGGTACTGGGGATTGAACCCGGGGCATTCTACTTCTGAGCTACACCCCCAGCCCTATTTTTTATTTTTATTTTGAAACAGGGTCTTGTAGGTTGATGAGAGTCTCACTACTTGCTGAGGCTGTCCTCAAACCTGTGATCCTTCTGTCTCAGCCTCCCAAGTACTGGAATTGTGCCATCATACCTGGCTTATTTTGTCAAATTCTTAAAAGTTATCTGATTGGGTAAGACAAAGGTGATACCCAAAACAATAATAAACAAGATACAAACTTATCCTCAACGAGGAATAGTCAAACAGTTACAGGCATATCTGGGTCTTTTGGGGTTATAGCAAAAACAAGGCACCAGGAATACCCCAAATAGATTTTGGTCACAACTATAAAAAGGGGCAGAGGTGCCGCTACTCATTTAAAAAATAGCGGCTGTATATGCTGCCCTCTAACTTGTGAACCCATTACAGGTACTGGGTCAATAATGGTACAAACCACCTACACCATTAAAGATTGGTTACGATATTAAACTTATGCCCCCCAGACAGGGGTAGCACAAATGCCCGCTCTAACCAAATGGGGTGCATATTTAAAGCAACAAGCACTGGTTTCTAGTGGCCCTCTGTCTAAACAGCTATATACTCTACTGGGCCAATACATTTCCAAGCAACAGCTCCCTTAAAACCCACGGAAGTGGGAGATGCCTCAAGTCCCTATATGGAAAAATCCCAATACCCACAAAAGCATAGTACTGGAACCCACAGAAGTGGGAGATGCCCCAAGTCCCTATGAGGAAAAAAGAGCCCCAACACCCACAAAAGTATAGTACACCAATGGCTTCTATCATGGGCAGCCACCCACGTGGGCCACTGTAGCTTTACAGTCTACCACAAAAACCTTTTAATATAAGATGGGTGTGGGATGCTCTAGCCAATGGGCTGAGCTCTGGGCGGTCTAGTTAATTCTCATGAAGGAAACTAAACCATTGCATGTCTGTACAGACAGCTGGGCAGTCTACTGGGAACTAACCTATGGCTGTCCCAATGGGCAGCACAAGACTGGTTAATTAGGCACAGCCATTGTGGGGCAAAAATATGTAAAAGGACCTATGGAAATGGGGACTCTGGGAAAAAACTACTATGAATAAGGAGCCTATGGCAGCATCAGGTAAACACTGACTCTTTATATATCTGGAGGTTAAGCGATAGTTAAAACAGAGATGCATGTAAGAGAATCCATCCGACTGGATAGAATTCCAGAAAGATTTTGGGGGGGGCAAGACAATAGAAATGTAAGAAACTCTAACTGGCCAGCCAGAAAGGGGAGAGGAGTCAGGAAAGGAATGGGCAGAGGGGTAGAAAGAGAACCAGAAGAGAGTGAATCAGAGATGTTAAGGGAGGAGAGCTTAAAGCAGGAGGGAATGATCACACAGGTCAAATTGTGCAGTGAGGTTAAGATGAAAGCTGAAAGTAGTATTTGATATTTAAGCCTTTGTGTGTGTGTGTGGGGGGGCGGGTAGTGGGGATTGAACCCAGGGGCATTACACTTCTGAGCTACACCCCAACCCTTATTTTTTATTTTGAAACAGGGCCTCACTAAATTGCTGAGGGCCTTGCTAAGTTGCTGAGGCTGTCCTTGAACCTATGATCTCCTGTCTCGGCCTCCCAAGTATTGGGATTACAATATCTACTCTCTGTAATGTGACTTGCAGCTCCTCCCATCAAGAAGTAGAGTCTATTTCCTTGCCCCTGGGCTGGCCTTATGACTTGCATTTGCCAATGATATGAGGCAGAAGTGATATTGTGCCAGTCCAAGAGGGCTTGTGTACCTCTGCTTGTTTTGTTCTCTCTCACTCTTATTCTGTCTCTTCTCTCTTCTCTCCCACTGCCTGTCTACCATGAGAACAAGCCTGAGCTAACATGCTGGATAATCAGTAATCAGTGGTCAAGTCACCCACATCACGGTAACTAACAACCTGTGAATTGCCAGCATGTGAGTGAGACCATCCTTGACGAGCCTCCCCACCTGCTGCCGGCATTGCAATGAGGGGAAGCAGCCAGGATTTCCAGCCCAACTGAAGTCATCTGAGCCTGGCTCCGATCAGCAGAATTGTCCAGATGACTCAACAACTTGTGAGTAACTAAAATGCTTACTATTTTTAGCCATTGTTTTGGGTGCTTTGCTACACATCGTTAGCTAATGGATCCAAGGAGTTGTTGGAAGGTTTTTGTTATTTTGCATTGGCATGGAGGAGACTTGAGCATATCTGCACATGTGGGGAAAAGACAGATTTAACACTTAGGAAAGAGGGAATAAGTGGTGGGAGAAAGGAATGTGACCACAGGTCAGGCAGAAGGTTAGCCTAGGAAAAGGCAGAGGGCCCCCTTCGCTCTTGATACAAGAGAAGGGAGGTAGGGGTGGGAGTAGGAAATCCTGGACTGAAATTCAGCCCATCATAGGGTCCTCCGCCCTCAACTGTGAACGAGGTGGTAGTTTCTCTAGCTGTATCTCTGGACATGCTCACATTTAACATCCAACCAAAAATTAACACCCCAAACTCATGCATCTCCACATCTGTCAAAGCTAAAAGGGGCATCTGAGACAGATTTCCTTTTGTTTCCACTGGCGTGTCAAATGCTGCGGTGACAGCAAAGGAATAATCTTCAGTTTGTGTATAATGAGGTCTGAAATTTCCGTCTCCACACATTGATCATGAATCTTATTTCACTAGATAAACTGACAGTAGAGTCTCAGGTACTTAAACAAATTTTTGAAAAAAAATCAACACAACCACCCACATCTATGTTTTTTTTTTCTTTTTGCTGCTGTCGCTTTTATGGTTCAGTTATTTTGTCTATATACACTCATTTCCAGTTTCATATAGATTCCTCCATAGCCAACTCATTCGTCAATCCTAGACACATACCCTCTACTCTTAAAATTATGTTTTGGTAGACAATTTGTTTGGGAGGTGTTATGGTTAGATATCGAATGTCCCCTGAAGAGCTCATGTATTAATGTTCAGAGTTGATGTAATTAAGTCAAAAGGGTTGTAGTCTCGCTGATGTGTAAATCCATTGTGATGGGTTTACTGGGCAGTAACCTAGGCAGGTGGGGTGTGAGTGGAGAAGGTGGGTCCCTGGGGGTGTGGCCTTAGGGACTGTGCTTTGTCTTTGAATCCCCTTGCCTGCTTGCTCTCTGGCTTCTGGCCTCCGTGATATGAGGAGCAGAGCCCTTGTGCTCTCTCACTCTCTCTGCCTCCTGCCACCATACCCTGAGATTTGCAGACCTGGGCCTCACATGGATTGAACCAGAAATCTCCAAGAAAACTGAGCAAGCCGGGTGTGGTAGCGCACGCTTGTAATCCCAGTACTTTGGGAGGCAGAGACCAGAGGATCTGGGTTCGCGGCCAGCCTCAGCTACTTAGCGAGGCCCTTCGCAACTTCGTGAGACCCGGTTTCAAAATAAAGTATAAAAAATAGGGCCAGGAGCATAGCTCGGAGGTAAAACACCCCTGGGTTCAATCCCTGGTACCGCAAAAAAAAAAAAAAAATTAAAAAAAAGAAAACTGAGCAAATAAACCTTCCTTCCTCTAAATTGTGTGATCATTGTTTTGGAGAATAGCAGTGAAAATGTTGACTGAAACAGGAGGCAAAAAAAAATTGAGTTCTGGTTTTGACTCTGCTGTTCACCAGCAAAATTATCTAGGCTAAGTCATTTAACCTCAGCTTTCTTATCTGAAAAATTGATTCCTCCCACAAATATTTATTGAATATTTACCATGTGTCAGTCATTGTTCAAAGTGCTTAGGAATCTAGGTGCTGTGGTGCACACCTGTAATCCCAGTACTTGGGAGGCTAAGACAGGAGGATTGGAGGTTCAAGGCCAACCTTGGCAACTTAATGAGACCCTGTTTCAAAATAAAAAAAATAATAAGGGCTGGGAGTGTAGCTTAATGGGAGAGCCCTCCTGAGTTCACTCCCCAACCACTTAATTAATTAATTAATTAATTAAAAAGGGTCAGGGGTGTAGCTCAGAGGGAGAGCACCCCTTGGTTCAATCTCCAGTACCACATGCACATGAAGAAGTACTTAGAATCAAAGACCCCTGTCCTCAGGAAGCTTACGTTCTAGAGGAGTCAGACAATGAAAACCAAATGCAGTAGGCTGGACAATTATATCATATGCTCAAAGGTGCAGAGTGTATGAAGAATAAAATGGGGATAGAGAGAGTGAGGGTTCTGAGAGACGTTAAGAAGGTGAGTGGAAGAAGATGGAGTTACCCTGAGAATGTCTGGAGAAAGAATGTTCCAGGCAAAGCTCTTAAGATTCTTTCTCTCCTCAGTCTTCCTTTTCCTCCACATACCATTTATGCTTGTTGATCTCAGAGAAGATTTACACTATGTACAACTTTTAGGCCAATCCTGTATACCATTACATACATTTCTTTAAACAGCCAACACGTGGCCACCTGTTCCTTCCTGAGCTAGCCCTGTGGGCACCGGGTGCAAAAGCCTTTTGCCCTGCATTTACCTTCAGGAGCCTCTGTGGGGTTATTTTTCTGCCACGGGGAAGGTTAGGACTATTTTGTGTCAAACACTACATGGGTACTTCCTATGCACCTTCCTGCATTGTACAGAGCAGTGGAAGCAGGCAAATGTATTTTTTAAAAGACATGGCTCTAGCTGGGCATGGTGGCACACGCTTGTAATCGCAGTATTTGGGAGACTGAGACAGGAGGATTGCAGATTTGCCGCCAGCCTCAGAACTTAGTGAGGCCCTCTGCAACTTAGTGAGACCTTGTTTCAAAATAAAAAATAAAATGGGGCTTGGGGTGTAGCTCAGAGGTAGAATGCCCCTGGGTTCCATCCCCAGTACCACACACACACACACACACACACACACACACACACTGTGATAGTTAATCTAGGTTGTCAACTTGACCTGATCATGACACACCCAAGATTATGTGATTTTGGGTGTGTAATAGCAGATTAAAGAGAAAGCCCTGCCCTGAATGTAGGCAGCAGGATTCTGATAGGTGGGGACTTAGATAAAGAGGGAGAAGCCGCGTAGAGTGCGCGCGACTCTTTCCGAGGAAAACGCATCTGCTCTCGCCTGAGATCGTCAGCCGCCGGCTTCGCCTTTCTCTGAAGAGCTTCTTGATCTTCTCGGCCTCCAGCTCTTGGAACTGAAACGTCACCATCGTTTCTCCGAAGAGCTTCCTGATCTTCACGTCTTGGACTGGGACTGAATTAGTGGTTGCTCCGATCCTAAGACTCCAGCTCTTAGACCGTTCGACCAGCTACTGGTTCCTCTGACTCTCCACGTGCAGTCAGAACCTGGGACTACATTGCTTCAAACTGTAAGCCCATCTGATAAATCCCTTTTTTCAAAT
>PVJS01005249.1:0-34662 GCA_004027185.1 Glis glis
ATCCTCCGGTCTCCGCCTCCCAAAGTACTGGGATTACAAGCGTGCGCCACCACGCCCGGCTGCCATGCTTTTTTCTGTTTGTCATTTTTTACCCTGTTATAGAAGAAATAAAATAAACCTCATAAGTTACCTTGCTTAAACATGATGATCTATAGAGACATTTATAAGAATATCATGGTCCACTGGGAATCTAAAGTCAGCAACTACTTGTGTGATCTTGGACAATTCTTTTCTTCCCTATAAGATGAATAACATATTAGAGACCATCTCATAGGATGGTTGGGAGAATTACATAAAATAATGTTATGTGTTAGTACAGTGTAATGGTTCAAAATTTTAAAATTATTATTATTATTTGATTAAGTTTATAAAATCCTACTCTGAGTCTTGAATCCGGTAAATTGTTTGGAATGAGCTAGTAAATACTCAAAACATCTAAGATTTGACACATGAATTTCTCTTAGAAAGGAAACTAGTCTTTTTTATTTATTTATTTTCGTGGTACTAGGGATTGAATCCAAGGGCATTCTACTACTCAGCTACACCTCCAGCCCTATCTATCTATCATCTATCTATCTATCTATCTATCTATCTATCATCTTCATCATCTATCTACCATCTATCTATCATCTATCATCTATCTATCTATCATTTATCTATCTATCATCTATCATCTATTTATTTTGAAACAAGGTCTCACTAAGTTACCATGTGCTAGCTTCGAACCTGCGATCCTCCTGTCTCAGTCTCCCAAGTATTGGGATTACAAGCCTGCGCCACCCTGCCTGGTTAGGAAGGAAACTGTTTTTGATGAACTCCTGAATTATAGAAAAATGAGACCCATAGTCTCATGTGAATCCCTTAATTTATTCATTTCCTCATTCATTCACCCATGCATTAGTCAATTGGGTACTTACTATTAGACATTGAAATTATAGCAAGAAACAAAATAAGTAAAGCAATTGTTCTCATAAAGTAAATGCTCTAATGGAGGAGACACACACTATAATTTCAAGGAACAAGAAGTGCTACGAAGCCAATAAAATAGAGCAACAATCCAGAAAGTAAACAGGTAAGTCAGAGGACTTAGGGAAGACACAGAAGGCACCTTCAAAGAGGGAAAATTTGAATAGAGACTCAAATGATATAAGGCAGGTGGAGAAAAGAATTCCAAGCCATGCAAAGAGAAGAGCAAAGACAAAGGCTCTAGTTTGGGAACAGATTTGGCAGGGTGCCCAGAGCTTAGAGCGTGAAGGAGGGAGATATTTGTTAAATACTTCAGATTTTATTCTAATACCAACTTTTTTCTGATAACTATGAAAGAGTAGCTAAGCTATTTTGAATGAGAAAATAAGAGAATCTGAATTCATACACTGTGAATTAATTTAAAATAACATATTTAAATTAAGTTTAATTTACTAACACTTAAGCATAAAACTGAAAAGAAAGGCCATTCCTTCTAACTCAACATCTCTCCCTAAAAGGAGAGGCTATAACGACTGTTGATCCTTCCAGTTCAACGTGTTTATGTATTTCCAAAAAAGAGAACATACCAGGCTCATCATTTTGCACCTTGATTTTTTCATGACATGTCTTAGGAACTTTTCCTTTTAAGGATATATAGGTTTTCATTCATTTCAAATGTCTGCTCATTATCAGGCTTATGGATTATGTCGATTGATTTAATCATGCCCTTAAATAAGGAAATTGATTATTTCCCATTTTTGCTTTTTACTAAAATACTATTATCTGAATCTTGGTGTGTGTGTGTGTGTGTGTGTGTGTGTGTGTGTGTGTGTGTGTTTAATTTATTACATGAAATCCATTAAATAAACATCCTCAGTGATCCGTAGCATGATTCCAGAGGGGCTGAATGAGAAGTGGAAATGTCTATCCAGAAGGATGGCTGAAGAAATCTGAGTGGCCTCATAAAAATGTGAAATTTTGTGTTTTGAGTTTTTGTTGTTAGTTTTGTTTGTTTGTTTGTTTTTCAGCAATATAAATGTTTCTGTTCATTTCTCCTGTCCCAATCTTCCAAAAATTCCCCATACTCATGAATGTTTCATGTGAGTGGACCACATTTTGCCATGTGAAACTTTTTTTAAAGTTCAGAGTTATAAATCTGGACTGTACAGTGGACAAAAGAAACAGGAAACTAAGAAATATAGAAATAAGATGCTGGAGGGAGAGTAAACATTAGAACTCTAGCTACCTGGATTTCACTAATATTTTGAAAAGGGTTTTGGCTTTTCACAGAGTGGGTATCACAATTCAAGCCAATCTTATCTAGATTTCTCAAGGGGGACAAGGTGGCCCCAGCTGACATCTGGGTTACATATTTCATGTCCAAACATCCAGGGAGGGGGAGTCAGTCAAACTAACTCTTTTGATTTCAAGTAAACAAAATAACCAATTGATGGACGGATTACCCCCACTTGTTTTGTATTTCTATATACACAGCCACATGCCAGTGATCAAAATAAGCATTATCTTCAAATTCAGAGCAGTGCACAACTGGGTCTATCGTTCATAACAATCTGTGTTGTGAAGAACAGTGTGTCTACTAAAGTCTCTCTCATTCCCCATTTTCCCAGGGTACAAAAAGCAACTGCTATAAAAGAAAAACAATTATTACTTACACAGAATACAACTAAAACCTCATTCATAAGTTTGGCTTCTTTGCTTTCTTCCCTTCTGTGAGAAGGGTGACATTTTATTATCCATTGTTATTTTCACAATAGACTTGGCTCAGAGAAAAACAAAGATGTCTATAGTCATATTTTTCAAACCTCCTACTAAGTGTTTAAGAATGGGGGCAATACCAATATATTGATTAAAGAAATTGGGGTCTCTACATGTTTTCTATTCATCCATGTTTTCATTTACTTTCAGAAATTAATGCTATTTTGACTGTCAAAACTGAACTGTTATCCATTCCCCTAAATAAATATTTTAGAACATTTAATAACATTTACTTGCTACTGCTTGAAAAAAATCATTTCACACACACAAAGGCGAAAACAAGCTGACTGGTTTCCTCTGCTTATTTATAGGTTTCAATTTCAGTATTATTTTGGAAAATGAGATCTTATTAGATCACATGGATGTCAAGCTAAAACCTGAATTATCAAAGTAAGTATCAAAATCTACTCCTGTAGATGATTATTAAAAAAAGCACTTAAAGGAAAACTAGTGATTTTTCTGTTTTGGAGGTACTCCTCTAGCACTATATAGTAATACATAGCTATAGTGCTTAATAAATATTCTTCTTCTTTGGAGCCTTCAGATAAACTTAATTGCTTTAAGTATTTTGTTGCCTATATTTTATAACCTATATATACTTACACATTTATATGCTATGCAGATATACACAGAGACACATACACATTCTCTGAGAGACGATTGGGTCTGAGATATAACTCATCATCACCTATACAACCATCACCACACTACTGTAATTACTAATTATCTTA
Source organism: Glis glis (assembly GCA_004027185.1). Classification (NCBI taxonomy): domain Eukaryota; kingdom Metazoa; phylum Chordata; class Mammalia; order Rodentia; family Gliridae; genus Glis; species Glis glis. The sequence goes on from PVJS01005249.1 coordinate 3,474, forward strand.
GACTGGACTGCTATAACAAAATATCATAAACTAGGTTGCTTAAACAACAGAAATGTGTTTCTTACAATTCTGGAGACTGGGAGGATCATGGTGCCAGCAGATTCAATGTCTGGAGATAGTTCTGTTTTCTGGTTCATAGATGGCACCTTCTGACTCACATAGCAGAAGAGACCTAGGGTCTCCTAGGCCTATTTTTTAAGAGTACTGTATTCGCTTAACCTCACAGCAACAAAATACTTGAGACAATTAAGTTTTAAAGAGAAACATTAATTTAGTTCATAGGTCAAATGAGGGAGTAGGAGGGGGCATGGTCCGTGTGTTTGGGCATCTGGTGAGGGCAGGGCATCATGAAGGGAGTGCATCACATCTCAAGCCAGGAAGCAGAGAGAGACTAAGAGTAAGAGACTGGAGTTCCACAGTCCCTTTGGAGGACACACTCTCAGTGACTGGAGGACCTCCCACTAAGTCTTACCTCTTAAAGGTCTACAGCACCTCCCAATACCACTACCCTGGGCATCAAACCTTTACATATATATGTACCTTTAAGGGACACTTTTTCAAACTGTAGTAGGCCCTAATCCCATTAATGAGGGCTCCTAAAGGTCCCACCTTGGGGGTTAGGATTAGGACTTTTTGGAGGACATGAGCATTCATAACATAGTACTTATTTACCTGAATATGCGCTCTAGTAGCATCAAAGATGTGTATCTTTTTTTATCACTGTCTCAACATCTATCACAATTAGTGAAGTAGGAAACATATCCTGAGTGAAAGAATTAATGGATCAATTAAGACATGCTCATATTTCAGGCAAAGACATGATTAGCAAGGGTCATAACTTTATTCAAACAAAGAATTACGGGGAAACAGAAGATATGTGTAAAGTTAATGTCATTATTACTCTTCCCTTTCTAGGGTAAGTTGTAGTGCTCATTCCTTATCCCCAAAAGCTGAGAATTACTAAAACTGCCTCTGAGAGTAGAAATGTTCAGGAAAAGGACAGTTTTCAGTGGCATGCCATTTCCTAATTTCACCATGTTTGGAAATAACCGCTAAACTTTAGCAGAACACAGCCAAACAATTCCCAAGAACATAACTAAAAACACTCAGTTTGCCAGTAAATTGTTCTCCAAAACAACAATTATTAGGACAACAAAATCATGTAAATAGAAATAGAAAAGGCAGGACAGGCCATCTAATCTCTCCTGTGAGAATACTGTCTTAAATATTGGTTCAGTGCTCATCAGGGTGAATTTTAAGTACAGCCAGTGATGTAAATCCCACCTTCACCCTTGGGAGGCTCTTGTCCAAGCCAAGTTGTCCTTGCTTCTGCCTGGATAAAATGTTTTAAAAGATGCATTTTCCTCAATGAGTGAATTTTACTCCAGCTATATGGTATCTCATACCTCTATCTTTTTAGACATGATAAATAAAAATAAATTGTAATAAAATCTTGGAACAGGTGTTTTGATTCAAATAAAAGTTGAGTTATAGCTGCAAATTTATTCCTTCCAGTTAACGGTATACTTAATAATGAGAAAGTTCCTCTGTTTAGGTTTGATATTCGTTTTATTTTACCAATGTTTAAAAAATTGGAAGGGGAAAATAATTGGGATATGTCACTTCAATGGGTTAAATTCTAGTAAATGAAACTTCAGGGAACTTTTCTATGATGCAAAAAAATTTAATAGAATATTGCTTACATAAATGACTCATCTGTTGGGACTGGGACATTTTTGGATTATGTTGAATGTTATGATAGTTATTTTGTTTGTTGGTCATTTTAGTCTTACTTTTCATCGATATTTTGCCTGTACCATTTGAATATGTACCCGTTCATGTTATTAAAAATAGCTCTGGTTCTGTGGGTAAGGCAATATTGGCCTTTCATCTGCAACATTTCCCAAACACCAGTCTTTCATTTACCAGTTACTTGAAGTTGGGCCATATTTTATGTCATTGTGCCATTTTTTCACTTAATATTTTCTTGAACTGACTTACTTGTGTTAACTTAATTATGTTTTAAGTAATATTTATGTCATAAATTTAATTTCTTATTTTTCCTAATATAGATAATTTTAAAGCATAATAATGCTTTAAATTTTAGCAGAACTGCTAAAATACCTTGCAGTGCACATTTTTAAAAATCTCTCCACATTATAAATTTGTATGGAATTTTCTTCTTTAATAAAGAAGAATAGCTTTCAGATCTATTTTCTCTTAGCTTCTTAACTGTTAAAAATCTGTATTATATATATTTTATTTTTGTGTGTGTGTATGGTACTGAGGATTGGGCACGGGGCATTTTACCTCTGAGTTATATCCCTAGCCCTATTTTATGTGTTATTTTTGAAACAGGGTCTCACTAAATTGTAGAGGGTCTCACTAAGTTGCTGAGGCTGGCCAGGAACCTGTGACCCTCCCGTCTCAGATTCCAAAGTACTGGGATTACAAGTGTGCACCACTACACTCAGCTTAAATATTATATTTTCAATCTGTTATATTCAATGATGTCCTGTTGGTGTTATAAAATCTATTTAATTTGAGAAAATATAGAGAAATCACAAGCATAAATTTATAAAAATGAGAAGATGTAGCTTATTTCTTTGATATGTTTCTAGTAGAGATGCTATTAAACTTACTTTAATTAGTAGGTATGTAGAAAGTGTTTAAAATATTATCTCCTTTTAAGGGATCAGAACTGACTATTATGTAGGCATACTTTTTGCATGAAAAACATTTTTAAAGGTTGATTTAAGTCAGGCTCATAAATTCTAAATTAAATATCAGTTTACATGAAATCTTATATTTAGGTCTCATTGCTTTCTTTGGTTGCTGTATTAGGTACCCCTTGAAACATTTCTACCTCAAAATTATTGAGGACAATTTTTTTTAACAACCATGGAGATTTACAACACTTTGGCCATTGTGAAAACCTGTTAGAGTTATCTTCCAGCTAGATACATTACCATCTATTATTTTTTGTTTATGAACTTTCAGCCAATCTGCAATCCAAGCCACTCTATTCTCATTCAAGTCAATTATAATTAATTTGTAAGTAAAAGTTCATGATCCACTGTTTCAAATGCTTCACTGGAGACCAAATACATATGACGTCGGTGCATCCTCTTCATCCAATTAGTTTTGTAACTCTATCAAACAAACCTACTATTATGGTCTGGCATGATTGGTTCATTATGGACCAGGATTCTGAAGGCTCAAGATTCCATTGTCTTTTAACTGCTTACAGATTGTCCTTCAAGATTTTCTCTCTTAATTCACTCCATACTGATATATTATTTGGTCATTTGCCAGCATTTTACTTGTTGGCATATTAATGCAGAAGAAAATAATTTTAAGACTCACTTTAGGGTTTTTTTTTTGGCCAATCATATAACATTTAAATGAGGTGCTTTGGAATCCTTGGTCTTTGTTTTATTTCTCTAATTTAATGTAAAATACTTTCCATGAGAATTAACAAGGATCTCAGCATTATTAATTTATGAACATTTGCATTTTCAAAGGACAATGAAACAAGGCTGAGTAGAGAAAAGTGCTTTGCCTCAGAAAATTCACACAATAAGGAGATGGGTCTCCTCATAGCTCAGATAGAAAATGAGCTAATTTGAGGGCACAGTGCAATAAATTAAGAAGACCTAGGGATGTCTAAATGAAGTATGGTAAAATTAATTCATAACACTTATTTATATTTTATAATTAAATACAAATACTTGAAGTTTTATAAATACTTAAATGGCTATAATATGAAACTGATTAAAAAAAGTAAAACATTCCTATCCTTCAAGATTTCCTAGCTGTCCTAACATATCATTCATCTTCGTTACTGGTGAAATCTTCAAGCAGCAATAATTTTAATGATATAAATTATCAAATATCCTGGCTCCCATTTCCATAACAGTTAAATTCTTTGATCATACAAAGATGATCTTAAAGTGTAGAAAAAGTTTGTTCATTAAATATTCTTCCTGGAAATCTGTTGATATTTGCAAATGCCTTTTTCTAAAAAAATTTTGGAAATTCACAATATAATACTTATTTCAAACCTTCAAAATTATTAGTCTGGGAAACTAGAAAATCTCCTGTTATATTTTCTTTCTATTTAGAATAATTTAAAAACATTTGTTAAAAGTTAATTTTTTAACTTTTGTAAATTTGGTATTCATATTTTAAATGCCTTTGCAAACTTCTTGCTCTCTTAGTTACCCAAACTATTGTTTCTTTTATTGTAATTATTAATGCATATTAACTGTGCAAATTATTGGGTTTCACTGTGACTTTTTCATATATGCATATATCATGCTTTGATCATATCCACCCTCCCTTATATCTTCTCTTGCCTTCCTCTCTCTCCCCACTTCCCCCAGTCCCCTTCCTCTTCCCTAACACTACTTTTCTACTTCAAGGTCATCTTTTTTAGTTTCCACATGAGAAAAAACATGTGATATTTGTATTGGCTATTGTGAATAATAAACATTGATATGCGGGTATCTCTTTGTATGCTGACTTCATTTCCTTTGGATAAATACCCAGTAGTGCTATAGCTGGATCATATGGTAGTTCTATTTTTAGTTTTTTGATGAACCTCCATACTGTTTTCCATAATGGATTCAATCAGGCACACCCTAGGAAACTATCTAGGGTAGTTTCTCTTATATTAAGGCAACTGATTATGGGCCTTAACTACATCTGCAAACTACCTTCATAGAAACATTTAGACTAGTGTTTGATTGAATGACTGGAGGCTGTAGCCTAGCCAAAAACATAGCAAAAAATTGGAACAAATAGGATGTGCACTTCCTTAAGCAGAAGTAGGTTTCATCTTGTATGTACCATTGATTTGACACTCCTTTGACTCTAAGATCTGTTTGATTTTAAGCTTTTTGGGTGTCTTAGTTCCTTTTGTATTGTTATAGCAAAATACGCTAAACTGGATAGTTGCTAAAGAAAATTCTATTTAGTTCATGGTTCTGGAGCCTGAGAAGTCTAAGAGGATGGTGCTAGCATCTGGGAGGGAATTTTGCTGCCTCATAATGTGGTGGAGGCCTTCGCATGATGAGACAGAGCGAGCATGTCAAAGGGAGCCCAGTTTTAAAAGAAGCTACTCCCTGAATAATCCATTATCCCATAGGATTGGATGACCCAATCTCCTCCCGAATGCTCGACCTCCAAGTACCATTAAACTGTGACTTTGGGGATTGAGTTCTCAACTGCTGAAATTTGGGGGATACATTCATACCATAGAACTATTATCATTTTCAATAATTTTAAGAATCTTTTATTATTGTTTTGTTTTACAGAGAAGAAACTTGAGGTTAGAGAAATGTCAAATAATGTTTAATGGTAACCAGCTAGTAAGAGTCAAAAATTAAAATGTATTAATTCCCAAACCCTAACTCTTAAAAACTATAACCCTAGTATATAACATTTTAGAATAGAAATTGGCATCTAAAGAAAATGAAAGAAGAAATAATAGAAATACTTAAGTATGTTGTTTTAGTCAAGAAATTCATTCTCATTGCAGTATGGAATTCTTACCTCACCTCTCCACTGATTGGTTCACCTGTGTTATTCCTCCATATTCCTGAGAAAGTGCTGAAAGAATATAGGAGCGTTGGGATAATGATTATGAAGCTATTTATTATCATCTGTGTCTTACTGCAACAGAATATTTTGAAAGCCACTAAAACACTTTTTAAGCCAACAGCAGTAGGAAAAACAAACTTTTCTCATGTGCAACTGTCAAGGCTTATGCTAAAATTATTATTGATGTTTATTTAACTTTATTCAATGTCTGTGTCTGGTTTTTAGAAATTCCTGTAACTGAAAAGTAGAAAAGATCTTAGCCTTTTAGAATATGATAAATGATTACTCCACTACAATTTTTTATTATATTCTTGTATTCTGTCTGACTACTTAGTTTTCTTATTTACATAGATAAGCTACCTACTGTTAGGCATAAATCTATTTTAAATGCATTCTGTCTTCTAAATTATATAGAAGTAATGATAAGAGAGTTAAAAATAAATTTAACTAAATATAATGAATATAATACTGCCTATTGTAAATTTTAATAACCACTATCCAGTCTAAATTTACAAGATCTGGGTCTTTGGTAGTCAATTCAATCTGTGAATATGATGGCAAATTTAATAGCAAATCTCAATCTAGTCATTATTCCTTTGCAAAGATCTCAAAGTTACAATGGTATGACAATCACTAAAGAAATAAAGTCAGTAATCCGTTATATTTATTTTATAACAAAATAACCCTTTCAATATGGTATAAAGCACCAACTTCTAAGTAGTGTAGGAGCTGCAAAGCTAGCTGCAAGTTCTATAACTACCCAAAAGATACAAATAGGAGAGAACTCACAGAAAAAAATCCAAATACAGTCCAAAAAAGAAGAAAGTCCTCCCAAAAGAAGGAAAAATGAAAACAGATGCAGTGTCATCCCCCATTATGTTAGCTCATGCATGGTTCTTGCTAAAGAACAGACATTCAATCTGCTTTGAATTATTTGTCACTTGGCTTCTTTATATTTCCATGCCCTATTTTGCATTTTGTTCACTACTCATTGTGTTACACAATCTACATTCTGCAAAAATAATGCTAATATAGATTCTTACCAAGGATTGAAGTACATGTAAGCAAGTTTGGAACCTCTGTTAAACTTCGATGCTTTAGACTTTGCAACCAAATGTGGTCATTTTGGAGTTCAAGTTCACTTGCTCTTGGCCCAGCTGAATGTAAAAACTCAATGCATAGGACTTTAAAAGGCTTATAAAATATTCAAAAAGCTTCTTGCACATCAAATAGCTCTTAAGACAGAACATTTTGATGAGTTTAGTGTAAATGAATCAGAAGCATATGGATTAAATTTACCTTAAAATACTCCTGGGTTTAAAAATTAAGAGAAAATGTGCTTGGCAAAACACATTTTGGGTTTTGCCTAACCCAGAACATTGGAAAAGTAGTTCAAGATGTTTGACGAACCCAAAACATGGCTGGGTTCACCCATCCTTAATCTCCTGTGGTAATAGCAAAGGACAGGCAGAGGCAAATTTAGGTGCATAAATCTAGTTCAGGTTTTATCATGGTCATCCCAAACTTTTGGCTAACTTGAGAATGACTTGCCTTGTCTAAATTAAATTTGTGCTATGTGCTTTGGTAATTTCTGCATAAGGACCCCAGAATGTGTGTTTTATGTAAAGGGTGTGGTTCTATGTAATTATAGCAGTCTCTATGTAATTATAGCAGTTTCTATGTACACAATTAAAAATAGAAATCCAAAGGCTCTTGCCTACCTAGAGCATATCAAGAGATACACACAGATACCACTGACTTGAATGGAATTAGAAGTTTGCCAATTACTTCTATTTCTAAAGTTAACAAAAATATACTAAGAAAGATTCAGGACTTCAAAATGAGCAATTGTGCATTAATTATGAGATTTTGTTTTCTTTTTCCAACATAAGTTTTATTCATTAAACAAGAAGTGAACAGCATATATAAGCAATTAAGTTATATGATTATAGCAATATACTAAAAAACAACCATTCATTTCTGATTTAGAGAATTGCCATTAATATCTAAATTTTTTCACTTAAATTTATGACAAATCCTTTACCTGTTAGTAAACAAATGTGGAGAAAAAATAATTATTCATATATGTCATCTTTCATCTCTTTCAATAGACAAATACATACTCATTGACACATATTAAAATAGATTTCTATGACATGGTGGCTCAAAGAATTCCAAGTAATAGTATAGTATTCATATTATCAAATTTAGGTAATAGCCTCAATTAAGATGGTATAGTAGAGATCATCTCTAAAGTGAAACTAAAACTGTGAGTTTTTGGTAATAATTTGTAAATGTTAGATATATTCTTGAGGCTTAATTAGTAAATATGAAGAATATTTTACAATGTCAAGTCTGAGGACTAGAAAGTGCTTACCACAAAAAAAGAATTATCATGTTGTGGAGTAATTATGGGCTATTTTCTGTAATACAATAAGAAATTTGAAAGGGGATATAATGTATTTTCATACTTTTATACAAAGTAGTTAGATTTTTTAATTAACTGTTTACTTGTTCACTTACATAAATACTAGATTACAAATAAGTAATGCTTGTTTTCAAATGAAGAGTTCAGAAATTATTGATTCATAAAATGAAAATGTTTATATAAAAATATATGTGATAGAGAATACATATATTTTTAGTGATGAAAGTTTCAACTACAACACTTTATAATAACTATAGTCTTCCATTAACCTTAACTTTCTGAAACCCAGTAATACCAAAGATATTCTTAGCATTTTAAAGAATAAGATGAATCTCATATACATGAATACATACTTTATTCTAGTCCTTCATTCATAGTCTTCTGGATTCTTATTTACCATATGATCAACTCAGTCATTCCTGAGCAATTACTGAGTATTTACTGAGCAATTACTATGAGTAAAGCACCATTAAATATAAGTATAAAAATTACTTATTCTGAACTTTCCTCAAAAGTTTGGCATATACTGAATTAAGACATGAATACAAAGCTATTATTAAATGTGGAAAGTGATATAAAATCAGGATAAAAAATATTCTTTTGATCCTCAAAAGAGAATTCTTAAGGAGAGCTAATGGTATGGGTATAATATCAGGAGGAATAGTAATAACTAGCAGCCTTCTGTTAAGAAAGGACATGGAAAAATGTGCAAAAAGGCAAAAACTATATTGTCTAACAGTACTAAAATAATGGATGTCGACAGGAATTGTTTAAATTATGTTCATATTATTTTGTCTAAAAAAGGTGAAAACATGTATAACACATTTTAATCAACTTGAATATAGTGTAAATTTCGTATCATCTTGTGAAATGACTACCCAAATGCTATGCATAAAATACTATCGATTGTGTATAAGTGAAATAATAAAAATAAGGGCAGAACACAGAGCTTTATAAAACAGAACAGCCCTGGGACTAAGCGTTGGCAGAAGATCATTTCAGAGGAGTGCATGAGGAAGATTTTTGACCGGTTTAGAAAACCTTAGACTACAGATTTTTACTAAAAGGAATAGATTTAGCCTGCTTCCAGCTAAGTCGATAGAGATAAATAGATATTAGCCATCTAGATGTGTATGTGTGCCAAAGACTACATTGAGCCAAATTACCAGGAGAATTTGTTAACAAGAGCAGTTTTCTCATATCAAACTTTTGGGAGTACGGCCCAACCTTCCTAATTGTTAACAAGCTTTCCAAGTGATAAGCATTTTAAATTTGAAAACCACTATTCTCAATTCTAACAAGAATCTTTTTGGAAAGATGACAGGGTTAGTTTTGGCAGGTATCCCATGAGTATATATATCTAAGAACATCACCATTTTATGATATAAAATGATACTCTAACATAAATAACTATTTGTAAAGTTTGGAGGGGACAAGGTTTTGCCTTATGGGTATTTCATTTTAGAGACATTTACTAGCTCTGAATTCTATATCATCTCATTTTTTATTTGTAAACCAGATACAGAATTTTGTTCCTAGCTTGTTGTTTTATGGAACAGCTTTACATAAGGCTTAAAAATGGCCACACTGATCAACTAAACACCTGGCACTTGACAGGAACTTTTATTAGGATACTAAAGAAAAAGTGAAAGAGCTGAGATAGGAAACGATATCCTTCAAATCAAAGACACATGGGGCCAATGTTATAAAACTCTTTAGAGAGTTTCCCAGTGAAAATGATTATTTTCTATTTTTCAAGTTTCTAAATTTGGAGCCTGGGCTATGCTTTGGTTATGATGGAAAAACAGATTTGTAGGCATAGGCATTGTGATAACATGCCCTAAAAGTAATTTTTTAGCCTCATTTTCTACCCTATAATTAAACTCCCTGCCCTTACCAAGGACAAAGCCAATCCCCCAAGGACGAAACCGGTTCCTGCCCTTATCACCCCTAGGACCATGCCTCGCAGCCCCCCGCAGCTCTGGGCTCCTGCAGGCCAGTGCAGACCGGACTTCCAGACTTCCTCTGGACTTGCAGTGTGAGCATCACTTCCACCCAGACCAGCCCCTGACCCCTGCCTGGGTGCTCAGCCCACGCCCCTACACATACCCCCTTGCTTCTAAGTAAGGAAAATTTACTATGATTTGTCGATTTAGAGCATATCCCTCAAACTCTGCTTGCTCTCTATAAAAGCAACTGGTGAACTGTACAAGGGACTGCCATTTTTCCATCTTGCTGGAGAGTGGTAGCCCCGTGGTAATAAATGCTTCCTGCCTTAACTGAGTCTGGTCTCGGACCCTTTGTCCTACACATGGGGTACAACACATTATTTAGCAAGATGAGACAAATTAGACATACCTCAGGTTATGCTTTCTCTTTGACTTGTTTCTAATTCTTTTATAGATCTAATAATAAAATAAAAACCAAAACCAGCCTCAGCAACTTAGTGAGACTCTCAGCAACTTAGGGAGACCCTGTTTCAAAACAAAAAAATAAAATAGGACTGGGGGTGTAGCTCAGAGATAGAATGCCCCAGAGTTCAATTCCCAGAACCACAACAAACCCCCACAAAAACAAAAAACAAACAAATAAAAACCTTTATTTACATTCATAAATTAATTTGTAAATGAATTCCACCCCTACTATGTCAATTAGATCACTCTTACTGGTGTCACCAATTGTAAAACCCAATGGAATTTTTGTTATTTTTAAACTTCTATGTACCTTTAATCTTCACATGTTTCTTTTGTCATTGACTTTACTTCTGAAAAATCTCAAATGAGAAAATTATATGATTTTAATTTAATTGATTGTTATTATTTTTATGATTGTTATTAGTTTGAAAAATACAGCTCTCCATTTCCTTTTAGCATGAAGTCTGGCCACCTTGTTTATATAAAGCTTTAAGCAGCATTATTATGATATGCTAAGCTGCAGGCATGCACAAACACTAGGACCAAAATGCTTCCAATAACAGCATTCCCAATGTGTGAGAACTTCAATACAATAACAATAAAGTAACAAAATAGTAGCAGGAGACTCAGTATCAGACACCAAATCTCAATATTTTGGTCCCATTGACATGTCTGACACTAGTTCCAATAGCAACCAACTACCTAAGACCATAAATTGCAGCTTCCTTTGATAGTTTCCTGATTTCAAAAACTTTAATAAAGATAAGAAATTTCTTGGTATTTTGATGAGCTAGTGTTTACCTACAATAAAGTATATTCATTGATTTTATATGAGTTTAATGTGTATTTAAACTGTTAGAAGAGTTACTGTTTTACAGACAGTTTTCCCTTCATACTGAAGTGAACAATGAGAAAACGGCAGGTGCTCTGAGAATGAGTCTGTACTCTCATCGGCTGTCGGCCATCAGAAACATGGTTGCTTCAAACTCTTCTCTGGCTGCTGGGAAAATCATTTAAAAATTATGTGCATACCACATAAGTGTTGTGGATTTCCAGAGATAGACATAGAAGACATAGTTTTCTATTTAAAAAATTATAATAATACCTGTAAAGATTTAGTTTCACCATTGGGTTATTCAAGGGCTCATTTTATTTTTTAAAATACTTTTATTAGTGCATTGCAATTGTACAGAGGTTCAATGTGATACAAACATACATGCACTCAGCTCTTGGTATAGTTCCTCTGGCATCCCACCTGGTTCCCCTCTCCTCTTTCCTCATATATATTAGTGAAATTGATAGTAATACCTTCATATATTGCCATAGTATTATTTGTAGCTGTTTCCTTCCTCAACCCACTTCCTTCCCCCAACTCCCTCCCCCAATCCCCTTCCACTGTTCTACAGGTCTCTTTCCACATTATTTAAAGTCCCTTATGTTTCCTATTTTCCCTCTAGCTTCTACATATGAGAGGAAACATAGTACTCAAGGGTTTATTTTAACCATTTAGGGCCTGTTTCAGTCAGCATTCTCACTGCTGTAATTCAAAACACTTGACCACCACAATTTAGCGGAAGGAAGATTTATATGCTCACAGTTCTGGAAATTTCAGGGGTTCAGCCCATGTTAGACTGGATGAAGTCGATGTAGCTCAGGGCATGGCAGTGGGAATCAGAGAGAGAGAGCAAGTGGAGGGACTCTTGCTTTCACATCATGGAGGCCTGAGCAGAGAGAGAGAGAGAGCTAGCAAGGGGAGAAAGGACCATATATAATCCCCAAGGCCACACCCCCAGGAACCCCTCCTCAGCAACTACCTTCACCATGGCTGCCTTGTCTCCATGAGGTCTAGGGGGACATTCTAAAACCAAACCATAACAGGGCCTATCTTGAATCTTCAGTCTTTCATTCTTCTGCTTTTCATGTATTGGTTAATACATACACATTGTGAAAAAGCATACAAGTTTCATGTGAACATGACAGCTAGTACCATGTGATAATAAATGAAAAATATCTGACTTCATAGTTTGGTTTGTTAGATTATTTGTAATTATCTTTTTCAAATTTTCATGTAACAATGAAGAATCCATTTAGCCTGGCTCTATCCTTAGTCTCTGGCAGAACAAATAATAGTATCACTTTTGGGTTAAATTCAGGGAAAGAGGACGCAAATAAGTTGGCTCAACCTATACTTCCAGTATATAATAGTGCTTGTCAGTGTGTGCTATCGCTGCATTTGTAGAAGCTTGTGTTAGAGTGAAGTAACCTAGATGCCCCTGGGAGAGAAACTTGGTGTGAGTGGTTAGGAAAGGAGAGTGAGCAAGGCAGCCTCGAGCTTGTCCTGGCTATCCTACTTGAACCTGTGAGTCCTTGTGAAAATTTTCTAACCTCTCGAAGTGTGTGTGTGTTTTTCTAAATAAGGATAGTAGTAGCACTCACCACATAGTTTAGGATTAGATGAAGCACATACAAACTCCATATCACCAATAATAGCACACAGTACATATTCAAAAACTAGTGCTATCAGTGGTAGCAACAAAAATTATGGTGTTGATGAAGATTATTATTACCTCTGTTATTATTCGTACTCTGACAAGTGATTAGGACCAAATCTTAACACAAAAATTATGATAATAATAAAATAGCTAATTATTAAGCACTTAAGTGCCAGGTATTTAAATTGAGGTCAGTCTTTCAACATATTTATGGACAATCAGTTTAGTATGTTATTAACAGTATTTTAATATACTGTGATTGAATATAATAGAATAGAAAATCAAACGTTTTATCATATTTGGTAAGGATATTATTTTCTTTAAGTTTTGGGGTCAGTATATACTTAAATTTATATATATGTAAATATATATATATATTACAAAGTCCATGTTAGGAAGGGAAATATATATTTATATATCTATTTACACATATATAGTACATATATATAGTCATATATTCAGGTATGTATTTATTCATTTGTGATACAAACTCATTTATTACTTGAACCATGATCAAATGGTAAGGAGTCCCTGACTTGTGTAAAAGTATTCTCCCAGAATATGGAGTGACAGAATAAGTTCAATAGAAAGTTTTTGCCTAATTAACACACCACAATTTTTTTTTTTTTTTGGTGCTGGGGTTGAACCCAGGGGCATTCTACCTCCAAGCTATACCCCTAGCCCTATTTTACTTTTATTTTGAAACAGGGTCTCACTAAGTTGTGGAGGGCCTAAGTTGCTGAGGCTGGCCGTGAACCCGCAATCCTCCTGTCTCAGCCTCCGAAGTACTGGGATTACAAGCATGTGCCACCATGCCTGTCTACCACCACAATTCTTTTAAATAAAGAAAGTCTAGGCAAAGTAAGAGCATAACAGATATAAAGAGTATTGGTAGACAACACCTCATGATTTTTTGCTCTCTCCCACCATGGGAACAGTTTAGAATTCCTGCAACTAGCCTTACTCATGGATATTCTTGGGCTGTTTGGTGGGTTTACTAAAATGCAAAGATGTTCTTCTAGAATTCCTCTAGAATAGCCCACCCTGTTCCCCAATGTAATTGTAGGTGACTGCGAAAAAGTGATGAGTGAGCTTGCTGTGGTTTGAATGTGATCCCCAATTTTCATCTGTTGAAAAATTTAATCCCTAAATTCATAATTTAGTGGTATTTGGAGGTGATACCTTTGGGGAGTAATTAGGTTTGGATGAAGTTATGAGGGTGTGGCCTATGATGTCTTTAGTGCCTTTATAAGAAAAGGAAGATAGAAAGCCGGACGTGGTGGCGCACGCTTGTAATCCCAGTACTTTGGGAGGAGGAGACCGGAGGATCCGGGTTCACAGCCAGCCTCAGCTCTCACTCTCTCTCTCCCTGTCTCTCTCTCTCTCTCTCTCTTTCTCTCTCCTTAGCGAGGCCCTCCGCAACTTCGTGAGACCCGGTTTCAAACTAAAGTATAAAAAAATAGGGCCGGGGGCGTAGTGCGGAGGTAGAACGCCCCTGAGTTCAATCCCCGGTACCGCAAAAAAAAAAAAAAAAAAAAAAGAAAAGAAAAGGAAGATAGACACCAGCTAGCCTGTTTGCTCTCACTGTGCGATGCCCTCTGCCATGTTATGGGGCAGCAAGACGGTCTTCATCAGATGCCAACCAGATGCTGGGAACATGCTTTTGGACTTCCCAGCCTCCAGACCCTGAGCCAAATACACTTCTGTTTTTTATAAATTACCCAGTCCCCAGTATTTCGTTATAGCAACAGAAAACAGACTAAGACAAAAACATTTGGAATTCACCCAGGTAATAAAAGAAACCTGAGTTTAATCTGTGATAAATTATGTGAGCTAGTGCATGCTGCCAAACATAGCTTTGTTTTCCCACCAGAAAAGTAGAAATAACACAAATCTATATGGTCTTTAATAATACTATGGAGACTATATTTTATTCAGGAATGGAAATCCAATATAAAACAAATAAAATTATAGTATTAATAAATTCTAGATACTTCATGGGTCTCTGATCAGATTTATGCAAAGCTCAGGGGTGACATTTATTTACTTCATATTTTAGTGAGAAGCTTTGATTTACTATGTCAGACACAATTGAAAACACGCTTCCATAAAGTACTACAAAATAATTCCACATAAAGGTGAGGTAATCACTCATTTCAGAGCCTATAAATAAATGAATGGGCTGGAAAAATAACAGCATTAGGGAAGATAGTGGGTGCATGTTAGGAGCGGAGACAAGATACATTTTCCCTGGAGGGAGGATAAAAGCCAAAGGAGATGGCTGCAGATACCCGTAAATGGGTAAGCAGGTGGTCAGACTATGAAGATATGAAGGAGTGCCTGTCTGATTGTTTCCATTCTCCAAGTAAGTAGGAGGTGAGCCAAGAGGCAGGGATTTGAAGGAGAGAAGGGCAGTCATAGAAGGGACATAGGTGCAAATCATCGGAGTTCTAAAGAGAGAGTTTTAAACTAATGGTTCTGGTGTAACGAAAAGGAAACATACTAAGAGAGTAGAGTAGGATCAACTGCCCCATTGCATTTACACTTTGACAATTTGGCTCATGACCTTAAACAGACAAATCAACATGTGTGTATGCATGCTTGCATGTACCATGTGTGTTTCTGGCAATATTTGGTGTTTATGTATAGATATAGAATAAACAGATAGTTACATGTAAGTAGGCTTCAGGCTTTTCCAGGTCAATATTAAAAAGTAAGAATGAGAGATTTAACAGAGTATACAAAGGAGCACTTATAATAAAGATTCCTGGTCTCTAAGTTGTTGGAAGTGAGCAGATTATAGACAGAAAGAAGATTTTAATGATATAAGTGTTACTGAGTGGACAGTCTAATGAGGACAAAGGTTTGGGGTAGCACATTAGATGAGCTAAAAAACTAGAAGTCAGTAGTAATGACTGGGAAACACAGAATCAATGTTTTGGAGATGGTCCTTGATGTTGAAAGGTCCTCATGAACTGCTGAGGTAAGGTAGAGGGGAAAAGTGGGAGAAATCACAAGCACTAATCAATAACTCTTGAGACTAGCAAAGATCTGTGTGATGCTGGTCTTTATCTGATTTTATTCATTAGTTCTCTCAAATCCAAATTTCCTGGAAGTCAATTTTATCATTTTGCCCTTAGCTAAGATGTTTTTGTTGAATTCAATGTCTGGATTTCCAACCTCCAAACTCAGGTTCAGATGAATGTTCTTAGTCTGGATATCACCTATTTTCCATGACATTATGATTTAACACGTCCTGTCTGATACCCATCTCCATCTTGCCTAATGACTGTTTGGCATTTACTCAACCCTGATGCTCTTCCAGAAATGAATCCAAATCATCCCTTCTGACCTCTCGCTGTTTGCTGAGAATCAATTTTGATTAAAAAAGAGGAAAGGTGGTAGTACAGAAACTCAGAAGACTATGAGTTGAGAAGCACTGGCAGGACAAGAGCAAATGAAAAAGTAAGAGATAAGCCAGAGTAAGACAAGAGCGCCAAATACGCCCATCAGGAAAGGTGATCAAATCCACGCAGCAACAGCCCTTGCTGGGGAGCTAAGAATGTGCCCCGGGGAAAGGATAGTCTTTTCAATAAAGTTAGATATCCACATGCAGAAGAATGAAACTCGACCCTTACCTTTCACCATACACATAAACCAACTCAAAATGGATTAAAGATTTAGGTGTAAGACTTGTAACTATGAAACTACTTCAAGAAAACACAGTGGAAAAGTTTCATGACATGAGAACAAGCAAGTCCTGGGGGATAAAATCTCAAAAGCACAGGGAACAGAAGAAAAACAGACAAATGGGATTAAATCATGCTATAAAGCCCTGTACAGCATAAAAACAACCAACCGAGTGAAGAGACAACCTAAGGAATGTTAGAAAATATTTGCAAACTATACATCTGACAAGGGGTTAATATCCAGAGTATATTAGGAACTCAAGCAACTCAATAGCAAAAATGAATAATCCAATTTTAAAATAGGCAATATACATAAACAGACATTTCCTAAAAGAATACATGAAAATGGCCAACAAGTATATCTAAAAATGTCCAACATTGGCTGGAAATGGTGGCACACACCTGTAATCCCAGTACTTGGAAGGCTGAGACGGGGATCACAGGTTTGATGGCAGCCTCATCAACTTAGTGAGACCCTCAGCAACTTAGCAAGACTCTATTTCAAAATAAAAAAGAGGGTTGGAGTATAGTGTGGAGGTAGAATGCCCCTGGGTTCAATCCCCAGTTAACCTTCCCCCACCCATGCTAAACATCACTAACTCTAAAGGAACTTCAAATCAAAACTGCAGTGAGAGATCAACCTTACTCCAGTTACAACTGATATTATAAAAGTCAAAAGATAACGATGTTGGTGAGGATAAGGAGAAAAGGACACCCTTACACATCATTGGTGTAAATTAATATGATTATGAAGGTTCCTTGAAAACGTAGAAATAAACCTACCATATGATAAAGCAATCTCATTACTGTGTACATATCCAAAGGAAATAAAATTAGTATGTCAAAACATCTGCAATTGCATGATTTTTAAAGCACTATTCATATTAGCAAATAAATGAAATCAATCTAGGTGTTCATCAACTGATGAATGGATAATGAAAATATGGTGAATATACACAATGGAATAATCTTTAGCCATAAAAAGGAGGCGATCCTGTCGCTTGTGACAACATGGATGGAAGTAGAGATCATTATGTTTAATAACTGGGCACAGAAAGACAAGTGCTACATGACCTCACTCATGTGGAATATAAAAAAAAGCTGATCTCATAGTAGTTGAGAGTATAATGGTAATTATTAGAGGCCAGGGGGAGAAGTGGGGAGGGAAAGTTTGCTCTACAGGTACTAAGCTATAGGTAGATAAGAGAAAAAAGTTCTGAAGTGCTATTTCATAGTGGAGTGACTATGCATAACAGTAAGGTGCTGTGTATTTCAAAAAAGCTAAAGAAATGGTTTAAATGTTTTCACAACAAAGGAATGATAAACATTTGATGAGACAGTTATACTTGCTTTAATTTGAATATTGTACAATGTAGACATGTATCAGAATAGTGCATGGTACCTCATAAAAATATACAATTTTTTGTGTCAGTTAAAAGATAAAAATTTAAAAATAACTCCCACAGTAAAAAAATAAAGGTAAGAGCAAAAGGAAATATAGGTAAATAAAAGAACGCAAATTTGTCACTGCATCTTTCTGTTTATTTGCTTAAAAAAGGTAGATATGCAGGGGGGCACTGGGTAATTCTTTTTCATGAAAATGAGGTGGTAAGCTAAATAAGTCTTGGAACCTCTGTAAAAATTTTATTGAATTTTAGAGCCAGGGAAACTTTATTTTATAGAGAAGAAAAACCAGTGCAAAGATAGATAAGCAGCTGACTGAAAAACACCACAGTGGGTTGAAGCAGAACTGAGTCTCAGAAATCCTGTTTTCTTTCCCCTGTAGAACACATCCACCCACATGGCAACTGGAAAAAACTTGGTGTATGTGTGTGTGTGTGTGTGTGTGTGTGTGTGTGTGTGTTTTACTAGGAATTGTGACATAGGATCTTGCTAAGTTGCTGAGCACCTTGAAAAATGGCTGAGGCTGGTCTTGAACCTGATATCCTCCTGTCTCAGCCTCCCAAGTACTGGGATTACAAGCATGTGCTACCACACCCGGCTACTTGCTATCCTTTAAAAGAGCAATTGGAACAGAGTGGAGAAGGCAGAAAAAGAATGACATTGGTTAAGAATTAAGATACAAGTGGAAATAAGAGGTGAGGAGGATTGCTTAACAATAAAGGTCCATATTGAATCAAATATTCTTAAAATCCTTTTTGTTTCTTCTGTGTATAAAATACATACATTACTAGCACATTAGGGTTATAATTTTCTCATTTGAGATAAGAGTTCTTAAATTAAATAATCTTGAAAGGGACTTGCAGATCCCAAAAGTTTCTATTTTGGCCATAATTATGAATTACATAAATGATTTTAAAACCAACATGCACCATATCCCAATAGCAGGATTTTCCTCAGCTGGGAAATGAGGTGACTGAAGTTTAGAGATGCTCGGTGATTTGCTCTAGGTTGCCAGATGTAGAAAGGAGACTAAGAAGAATGCTCATGTGTACAGTTGCATAGATTCAAAATAATGGATTAAGTACAAAACCCAACCGAATTCCAAAGACTTGCCCTAGAAGCCTTTAAAAGATAATAATCTCTAAACAAATAAATAACATTTGGGAATATAAAAATATGCCAAAATCTCTACATTCTGCAGCAAAAATATCCTTTGGCCTCTCTTCTGTTTTGTATTATGGTGTCATATAATATATGAACATTTTAACGATACTTAGCAGAGGCTGATTAGGGAATATGTAAGTGAGTCTGCAGGAGGATTTGGTACAATCTCACTTCAAACAAAATAAAGCCCGTTGGGCCTGAAGGGAAACCTAAAGGGCCTTGGACTAGCATAAGTAACAGAAACAACATGCACACATATTAACATAAAAGGCTTTGAATAAAATATAACTTATGAATTTGGGCTGGTTTCAGTGACACAACGGACCCTCCAGTATTTGTGTCTCAGTTACCATTGAAACTTTTGTTTTTTCTACTCCTTCATCATCCTGGATAAACAATGGATAGTATGGGTCACAGATGTTTATTGGTCTAGCTGACAACATTGCTGGTGACAGAACTTTATTAAAAGTTATAAAATACACAAATTTGAAGAGCTATCTTGGAAAATTTGAACTTGTTATTTTTTCTGAAAGAAGATTGTGAATGGTAGTTTTCCTAGAAATTTTTAAACCAAACTAGAAAGTAGTTTACAAAGGTGGAAGGGACATATTCCAAGGAATAATGTTCCTTGGAGTAGAAGCAATGTAGTGACAGGTGGACATGAATTTATAAAACAGGAGGGAGGGATGCGGTCTAATTTTTGTGTTTGTTTGTTTGTTTTGTGGTACTGGGGGTTAAACCCAGGGACATTCTACCTCCAAGCTACACCCCCAGCCCTATGTTTTATTCTTTATTTTGAAACAGGGTCTCACTATTTGTGGAGGGCCTCACTAAGTAGCAGAGGCTGGCTGTGAACCCGAATCCTCCCATCTCAGCCTCCCAAGTCCTGGGATTACAAGTGTGCGCCACCATGCCCGGCGTGATCTAATTTTTAAAGGTCTATTATAGTGAGTCTTTTGATGTGTGTCTATAATGTCAATAATATGATTTATAAATTATTTAAAAGCAAAAAAGAAGATTGTTATAGTTAGATATAGAATGTCCCCCAAAGAGCTCATAGTTGGTGTTCAAAGTTGATGTAATTGAGTCATGAGAGTTGCAGATAAATGGATAAGTCCATTGCAATGGATTTATCTGGGTAGAAAACTAGACAGGTAGGGTGTGGCTGGAAAGGTGAGTCCTTGGGGGTGTGGCATTGGGGATTACATATTGTCCCTGATCAGCCTGCTTGTTCTTTCTCTACTTCTGGCCTCCTTGATGTGTGGAATAGAGCCGGTGTGCTCTCTCTCTCTGCTTCCCGCTGCCATGCCCTGAAATCAGGATGCCAGCCTATGAACCCAGAATTTCCAAGGAAACTGTGAGCAAATAAATCTTTCTTTAATTTGTATGGTCAGGTCTTCTAGATTATAGCAGTGAGAATGCTGACTGAGACAAAGGTATTAAAAAGTCACAAAATAACCGAGATGAATAAGAAGTATCTTATCTTTTTAATAGAGAACTAATTTCCTGTCAGTTCATGGGCTTCTAGGTAGCATCAAGTAAGTCAATAATCTTCTGTTGATTTGCACACTATAAAATAGAAAGTGCTACTGAGGTGTGTAGTGTATAAAATGTTTATATATTTTTTTCTGTAAAATGTTGAAACATTACTCTAAGTCTAAAAACTAATGTTGGTTAGTTAAAGTATTTTTATCTCTATCTATTTACTTTTCTTCCAAACCTATTTTTATATTTATTTATTTTTAAGTCAGGCATGGTGGTGCACGCTTGTAATCCCAGTACTTGGGAGGCTGAGACAGGAGGATCGCAGGTTCACGGCCAGCTTCAGCTATTTAGTGAGGCCCTCTGCAACTTAGTGAGAACCTGTTTCAAAATAAAGAATATGTTTATTTTTTTATATAGAAGCCAAGAACTCTGTGTTGAACAAAATAAAAACCATTAGTTTATAAAAGCTCTTTGAAAACCTGCCTTCAAACATAATTAATCTTTTAAAAATTATTTTTTTTTCTTTTTTAGCCCCTTTGTTATCATTTTTATTATTAAAAATTTCAACATATATAAAATTGGAAAAAGTAGAAAAATGAGGTCTCATCACTTACTTGCAGTAATTATAAATACTTTGCAAATCTTATTTCATTGATCTCTCCTGCTTCTGCTTCTCCTCCCTTTTTCTCCCCCCTTCTCTTTTCTCTCTCTTACTAGAATAATGAAAGATAATCATATTCTTTTATTCTTACTAATAAATATATTTTCTTTTTTGTGTGTGTGGTACTGGGGATTGAACCCAGAGGCATTCTACCTTCAAGCCACACCCCCAGCCCGATTTTATTTCTTATTTGGAAACAGGGTCTCAGCAGGTTGATGAGAGTCTCACTACTTGCTGAGGCTGTCCTTGAACCTGTGATCCTCCTGTCTCAGCCTCCCAAGTACTAGGATTACAGGCATGCATCACCACACCCAGCCTAATAAATATATTTTTAATGGAGAACGACTTTAAAAATATATATAGCTACAATTTCATTGTCACACCCAGAAAAGTCAGCAGTATATCCTAAACAGTACCTAATACTCAATCAGTGTTCATATTTTCTCAATGGTTTTATACATGACATTTTGTAATTTTTCTTTGATCCAGGATTAAAACCAGGTCCAGTATTGTATTCAGATGATGTGGCCTTTAATTCTCTTAATTTCAGACATTTCCTTGTATATTATTTTTAGTGCCATTCATTTATTAAAGAAAAATTTGCGTTTGTCTTAGCCAAGCTAGAATGTTAAATTTAATTTTCTCTTTTAATAAAACACACAGTTTGTGATTACATTGATCCACGGCATGTAACCTTGAGATCCCTCTCTTATCCACAATTAGATTTTGTGTTAATATGATAAAACTACACAAAATATAGGATGATTTTCTACTATAAATGATAACTCCTCAGACTTGTGATATTTTCCCCTCTCTATATTCATTGGCACCTTTTTCTTCTTTTCCCCAATGCCAAATTTAAGTTTACACATTTGTTCAGTTTGGATGACCAATTAACTTTATAAATTTGTGCAAAATTTGTAAGTACACGTTGCATTTAGTAGGATTTGTTTTGTTTACAAGTGACAGAAAGCTTGCTCTAGTCTTAGCAATAAAAGGCCACTCAAGGAAGGAATCATATGAAAATTATAAAGCTGGGCATGTGGTGCATGCCTATAATCCTAGTACTTGGGAGGCTGAGAAAGGAGCCTCACAGGTTCAAGGACAGCCTGAGCAAGTAGTGAGACTCTCATCAACCTAATGAGACCCTGTTTCAAAATAAAAATAAAAATAAAAAGTAGTGCTAGGGGTGTAGCTCAGAGGTAGAATGCCCCTGGGTCTAATCCTTAGTACCACAAAAAAGAAAGAAAATTATACTCAGTTCATGGCACATTATCATAGTTGACACTTGCAAAGTAATTCTCATATTTTTAGTTAGTTTCCTCACATTCCACCCCCATTTCCTTCCATCCACCCCAAAGGCAAATGTCCTAACATATTTAATGTGCATTGCCACTTTGATTTAAATTTAGTTTGTGTAAATAGTGCTATGCGTATCAATCTGATCATTAACTTTTTTCCTTAGCACTATTTAAGATCCTTCTCTGCTCATAAATGTAGAGAGTAGAGAGTAAACCTCTTTTTCTAGAGCATACAATTATGTGTGAGTTCTAGTCCTGTCATTAATTCATTGTGTGACCTTGAGTGAGTCATCTCCATTCATTGTGCCTATTTCTCCACTTAAAAAAAATGAAGGAGACTGAATATTCGAGTGTCTTAGCAATAAGTTAGTACCAAAAATTCCATTGTGGGTGGAGCTGAATTTATAAACTCTATACATACATTGGGAGAAGAGAGTACCAACCACCTTGCAAGCCGAGAAAGACGGCAAACTGTGAAGCAATGAACAGGATGATGAGGAAACAGGAGGGCACTGGGCAGCAATTGGCATTAGAACTTATACTGTGCAGTAATATCCAAGAGAGAAGCTTGAAGACACTCCTTTCCATCACTCATGGGTTATGTTAAGAGATAGTGTGCCTCCTAATTGGAAGCAAAACCTACAACAGCAGAAACACTAGGTCTTTAAGGGTGAGTCAGGAGGGTTTTCTTGGGTGTCTAGTGCACAAGTAGATGGCTTTGGGGAAGTTTTTTAATCCAGTGAATGCACTTTCAGAATGAATTTGGGAATCAACAAAAATCAGCATGTTGTATGACTTTCAAATAATATCCTGAAATAGGAAGTATGTGGCAGTAACTCAAAGAGAAAACTGTTTATATACCAAAGATGACCTGAAATTCTTTTGAGTCTTCATGCAAGATATTCTTGTATTACTTGATAGACCCTAAATACTTTTGGACTTAATCTAATGGCTTAATGTAAGTTTATGTTAAATGTTGTCCCTTATTAAAGCTAAATCCCATAAATATTGGAAAACAAAGTTCCTTTTAACTAATTTCTCAGATAAATAAATGTAATAAACCTACTAATTCACATGTTTCAGATAATTTTCAGTTCTCTGCCTTCCTTTTTACACTTGAGTTGTTACATTTACATTGGATCGCAGATACTTCTGGCTCTTGTTCCCAGACATTGCCCCCATATTACAACCATCTTAGGCACAGAGGAGACATTTTTCACAAGATTTGTTTAAAATGGGGGTTCAACTTTAATTAAAATTAAAATTCCCTTTGAGTATACAATTTTTATATTACTTATTTTTTATATTCTGTAAAATGTCCGAGTTTCTGGTGATAAAATTTTCTGCCAAAAAAGATTCAGTTGTTTCCTGGAAATGATTCCTTATGTTTAAAGTAAATGAGAATAGTTTCCAGAGGAGTCATCCTCTAAACAACGAACTCTTCAGTTCTTAACTGAAAACCAGAGCCAGTGCCTATCCACATAGCTAAGAGTAAAATGTCCAGACTTGGGCATAAATAAGCCCTATTTTCTGTTTGTACATTATAATTGTACACGTCAATGTTTGACTAGGCCTCTATTAACATTTCCTAAAGGAGAGAGAATGATTGAGTTGACTATATCAATCTTTATTTAAATAGTTTTACTGAATAAACTTTCCTTAAATCAAATAGTATATGAGGCATTGATATATTTAAATCCAACACTTATTTTGTACATTCTGAGATTTCAAAGGTACATGAGAATATAAAACTTCAAGAAGCCCCCTCTATTTACTGTCTCAGTGCAACTTGGTTTATTTCCTTCCTACCTATTCCACCCTCCCCAAGTCCAAATCCTCAGCCTGAACTACTGCTGAAACATTTTCATTAATCTCAGTACAGCTCCTGAAATCATTTTTTCACACTACAGAGTAACTTTTTTATAATTCTAAGTTGATAATGTCCCTTCCAGTTTCAAAATGTAATGGTTTCTCATTATCTTTAGGATAAAGGCCCAAGTCCCTAACATAGCAGGCATAGTTCTGCATGATCAACTGCCCTGATTCTCTCCAGCTTTGGCTTCTCCCTCTCTTATTGTCTGTATTCCAAACACATTGGACCGTTTTATTTTAATCCTTTAAACGTGCTGTATGCCTTACTATCTCAGAGCCACACACAAGCTCTTCCCCGCCCACTCTATTAGCACCACTCTTCTGTTCACCATGTATTTCCAAATTCTGCTGAGAATCTGAGCTCAGTGAGCTTGCTTTTATGGACATCTTTCTCCTCAACTGGTCAGTTTCTCATTTCACACACTCATAGAACACTGCATTTTCTTCAACGAAATTATTGTTATGTACGATAATCATTCATACATTATTTGATTTATATCTATTTCCCTCACTTAACTCTAAGTTTTCATAACAATATCTTGGTTTTGCACTATTTTGTTTTTGATACCTTTCAGAGTGCCTGCCACCTAAATGCAATAAAGGAAAAGAAAAACAGGAAAGAAGGAAGGGGTAGGCTAGGAGGGAATCATGTCACTTGCCCAGAATTTATTGTTTTGTTCTGTTTCTTCTATCAGAACAGATGATGAAACATGACTATCTTTACTTTTAAGTGGCTCAAGTATAATTAGAAAATCATAATATATGTCAAGCAGTAAAGATAAATAATCTTGTTGACTTCATTTTCTCAAGTTTCATACAGGTCTAAGATGAGGCTGAGCAACTCGAAAGTCATACTTTCATAAACAAGCACATTGCTTTATAACATAGAAATTGAAATTTATTAATATCAGTTATTTATCCTGAGATTCAATGAATAGACTGTAAGCTTTGTAAGGAGAAAGACCTCCATACCTCTTATCACATTAAAAGGATTTTTATGTATTAAAAATGCATTCTGGGCCTGGACCTAAAATCAAATCACCTGGACCTAAAATTAGATAATTCAGGCA
The DNA here is from genome assembly GCA_004027185.1 of Glis glis. Taxonomy (NCBI): domain Eukaryota; kingdom Metazoa; phylum Chordata; class Mammalia; order Rodentia; family Gliridae; genus Glis; species Glis glis. The sequence goes on from PVJS01005249.1 coordinate 29,058, forward strand.
GTAGTCTATCCCCTGTATTTTTATTTATTTATTTTTTTTTTTTGTGTGTGTGTGTGTGTGTGTGTGTGTTTGTATGTGTGGTACTGGGGATTGGATCCATGGGCATTTTACTTCTGAACTACACCACCAGCCCTTTTAAGGTTTTTTTTTTTTTTTCCAACAGGGTCTTCCTAGGTTGCTGAATCTCACTAAGTTGTTGAGGCCAGTCTCAACCCTGCGGTCTTCCTGTCTCAGCCTCCCAAGTACTGGGATTACAGGTGTGTTCCTGGCTATCCCCTTTATTTTAAAGAGGACATCATCTAACAGAAGCTGAAGACACTACCGTGGCATAAGAATATGTAGTGGCAGAACAAGCAATATGTTTCAGTTAGGACTTTTAGTTGCTAATAATACAAAAACCACTCAAATATGGTAAAGCGAAACAAGATATGTTGTTTCATGTAATTAAAAAGTTAGGAGGTAACTAGCTTCAAGTACCACTTGATCAGATAATATCAGCAGGACTCAATTTCTCTATTTCTTGGATCTGTTTTATGTTTTCTTGGCTCTATTCTCATTTCCTCAGCTTCTCAGACTCTCTCTTGACAGTTAAAAATGACTGTAGCTGTTCCAGCTCAATATGCTTTCAGAATCATGGAAAACAGAGCACCCCTTTTCACGAGCTTAAAATAGAAGTCCAGAAATTGAGGCTAATGGACTCAACATGAAGAACCGAATTGTATGTGATCCACGAAACCCGAGTTTGCAGCTCCATCCAGCTGAGTTTGGCTGCTAGAGATTAATGGGATAGGTGCTCATATGAAAAGAATGAGCATTTGCTCCATGGTGAAAACTCTGGTATCTCTATTTCCTATTAACTGATCTTTTCCAATGATGCATTTATTGCAAAGGACCAATTAATGATCCTGTGAATCAGAGCTCCAAGTTACACAGCATGGAGGGGTAAGAAGACCCAGGAACAATAAATATCCTAAGCTCGCACCTCAGGGAAAGTAGATGAAGAGGAATATAATCATATAACTGCCCAGAGCAATGAGCCAGAGCAGCACCATTGTTCACAGGTGCACTACAACCCATCACAACTCTACGTGGAAGTGTTTCTCAGACATGTGTGCAGCAGGGATGGATGAAGGAGAGCGGGGGAAGGTCCAGGAGTCACTGTGTCTTTTGGATCTGTGTAAAGTGGTATATAGACAGAAAGAAGTGGACACTTTTAATTAGTTCACAGGAACCAGGGCTTAGAGGTAAACGCTTCCTTTATCACTTAGATATATTACTATATCCTTTGTGATGTGGAAAAAAGAAAGTACATACCACTTTTTCTGGTCAGGTATTAGGAGATTTAAAAGCACTTGACTAGCATGTACAAGGTCCTGGGTTCAATCCCAGCACCACCACCAAAAAAAAAAAAAATTATGTGTGTGTGTGTGTGTGTGTGTGTGTGTGTGTGAGAAGTATAAAGTGCTTCTTTAAAATTGAAAAACATAATGTCCCTGTGCCAACTGACAACTCTCATTGTCAAAAGTTGGTCCTTGGGAGATGTATGGATTATTCTAGATCCTGCCAGAAACTACTGATGCTCCTTTGAGTCAGAATCTTGGCCTTCTTGAGGAGCACATCAAGCACCTTAATTATATTTTTATGGGACTAGATTGGCTTTTCTCTGGTTGGGTCCTACAAGATGTGAGTGTAAGCATCACAAGAAAAGTTTTTGGTCATCCAGTTTGAGAAACACTGAATTAAAAGAAGTTAAATGCATCTTTATGATAGAACCCCATATACTTGTTAATATGCAAATGAACATTGCAGGTCTCAACATTATCATATTCACTGATCCCAAAACTCATTTAACCAAAAATAAATGTATATGTTATATTATGAGGTATAATAAGAGGCTTCTAAAATGATTTAAATGCTAGAATTGGTTTCATTATCATTTTAAAAAATGGATTTCCTAAAATTATCTCATCATCTTACTTTTAGAGAATCTTGCCATGATTAAATTATAATACTATCTCATCTGTTGGTGACTATCATTCCTCTAACATACTGAGATATGGAATAGCATTCTAGTATTCGTATAATGAGTAATTTGAAGGAATTATAGTTCACTGGAGTAATCCCAAGATTAATTTAAGCATGGGAATAAAGTACTACACATTCATTTTACCCAGATAAATTAGATAAAGCAATTGGAATCAGTTAACTAAAACTGAGATTTTTTTCCCCAAAATAATTTACTGATGAACAGGTGAAATGTTTGATGTTAACATGGTCCCAGGCACTGTAAGGGTATTCAGATTTCTACTTTGAAGAACAGCTTTTATACATATAACTAATTCCTATAAATGGGAGAAGATTCAAGTTTACTAAATTTACAACTTTGGAGAAATTGCATATAAAAAAAGAAAATTACCTGAAAAGGCAAAGAGCAGTTATCAACAAAACACCAGATCAGAGCTATTGCATGAATGTCAAATTGTTGTTCTAAAAATGGTATTAATATTGCTATCCAACAAACATCACTGCCTCTTTTAAAATACTAATATTAGTTACAAGGTGATTGAAAGCCAAAATGGCCAAGTGGTTGATAGTCCCAGAGAGAAAGTAAAAATAGATTCACTATTACTTTGGCAAGGAATCACTGGATTCTATAAGGCACATAAATGATTTTCTGACTTGGCAACATGACAGCCAGTTTCCCAGCTTTACAATTTTGTCCAATAAAACATGAGTAGGCTGCGGTGTGAATTTGAATTTCCTCTCCCTACACTCTCCTTTCTCCATTTTCATTTCCTTTTCTCCTCATTTGCCAAAGACATTCCTCACTTCAATGCCTGGAGATTTTACCAGTTAACTTCTCTCCCATTTGTTTCAAATTGGGTGCTTTACCTTGTTGTCAGGGGCTTTGTTGAATCGTTGGTTTAAAATTACCTGATGGCCGGGCGTGGTGGCGCATGCTTGTAATCCCAGTACTTTGGGAGGCAGAGACCAGAGGATCCGGGTTCGCGGCCAGCCTCAGCTCTCTCGGTCTCTCTCTCTCTCTCTCTCTCCTTAGTGAGGCTCACTGCAACTTTGTGAGACCCGGTTTCAAAATAAAGTATAAAAAATAGGGCCGGGGACATAGCGCGGAGGTAGAACGCCCCTGCGTTCAATCCCCGGTACCGCAAAAAAAAATAAATAAATAAAATTACCTGATGACGCTCTTCACACTTCATGTAAGTTGAAATGCTTGACTTCTTTCCTTTTTCTTTTCTGGTCTATGTTGATGTACAGGAATTGTTATCTCCAAGTGGATCTAAAATTGTGCTAATTTTTCTAGTGTACTAAAGAGTTCTCCTTCCATCTCACTCTTTGACCACCTACCACAATTCAACATGTTCACATGGCAAATTTAGGAAGGTAATGGATTTTTTTTTCCTTAAGGAAATTTCTTTCCAACTTTGAGGATCAGTTTCATTCTAGAGATTTAAGTTTTGTTTCAGCATATCTACTGATGCATGAGCACTATGTCTATCTTGACACCTGACCATAATATCTTCTACCTCTAGTGGCCAAACTCAAGTGGTCTTGAACCTACAGATTCATAGATAAAAATCCTTACAAGTAAAATTAAAATGATAATTTCCTAGCCAAGCATGATGGTATACGCCTCTAAGCTGAGTATTTGGGAGGCTGAGACTAGAGGATCGCAGGTTTGAGGCCAGCACACAGTAACTTAGCAAGACCCTGCTTCAAAATAAAAAAATAAACAGCTGGGGATGTAACCCAGAGGTACAATGCCTTTGGATTCAATCCCTAGTACCTCACATACACACATGTACACACACATACAAGATCATTCCATTAACTGTTTATCTCACCTTGATTTCTACTTTCATTAGCTTAGAAGAAATAAAACTAGTCAAATAACCAAGTATCCCAGAGTACCTGAGCTGTTACTACCTCTGGTATCACCACCAGCTGATGCTTTAGAGAAAACTGTCATCACTAAATGCTCTGTGACGTCTCCCAGACTAGCCTTCCTGCCTGTCTCCTGTACTATAACCTATTGCTCTCTAAGAGTTTTCTATCTAAAATATAAACTTACTAATCTTGTTGTATCTAATCTAATTTTACTTTTGGGGGGATATTGGGGATTGAAACCAGGAACATTTTACCTATGAGCTACACCCCGACCCATTTTTAATTTTTTTTAAACGGAGTCTCACTAAGTTGTTGAGGCTGGCCTTGAAACTATGATCCTCCTGTCTCAGCTTACCAAGTACTGAGATTACAGGTGTGAGATTACAATGCTTCACAGTTCTTCATGACCATCTTTCCTGCTTCCTCCTGCTCTCTGACAATGCTGTCTTATCAGAGTTACGTATCTCCATGTTCCTTATGGATGCCTGGCATTGTGTGCGTGTGTGTGTGTGTGTTTGTTTATTGGTGTTGCCTTTTTACATTTTGTTCATTTGTCCTAAGTGGCCTTTACCTCTTTCTTTCTTTCTCTTTTTCTTTTTTCCTTCCTTCCTTCCTTCCTTCCTTCCTTCCTTCCTTCCTTCCTTCCTTCCTCCCTCCCTCCCTCCCTCCCTCCCTCTTTCTTTCTTTCTTTCTTTCTTTCTTTCTTTCTTTTCTTTCTTTTTCTTTCTTTCTTCCTTTCTTTCTCTTATTTTCTTTCTTTCTTTCTTTTTGTGTGTGTGGTACTGGAGATTGCACCCAGGGACATTCTACCTCCAAGCTACACCCCTACCCCAATTTTTTTAAATTTTATATTTTGAAACAGGGTCTCACTAGGTTGCTGAGACTATCCTTGAACCTGTGATCTTCCTTTCTCAGCCTCCCAAGTATTAGGATTACAGGCGTGTGCCATCATGCCCTGCTATCCCTTTTATTTTTTTCTTTGTCTAAGGAATTCTTCGTTGGGTATGGTAGCACACATCTGTGATTCCAGTACTTGGGAAGCCGAAACAGAAGGATCATAGTTTTGAGGCCAGCCTCAGCAACTTAGTGAGACACTCAGCAACTTATTGAGACCCTGTTTCAAAAAAACAAAAAAATAAAATAGGGCAGGGGGTATAGCTCAGAGGTAGAATTCCCTTCAGTTCAATGCCCAGTACCACAAAAACAAGCAAGCAAACAAACAAACAAAAAAGAATTCCTAGTCCCCATTATAGTGTTAAATTTCCCTTCTCCTGTAAAATATTACCTTACTTTCCCCCAGTGAGTGAGTTACCTCCACCCTCATTTTTACCTCCTTAGCCCTTTAGCATGCTTTTATCTTGCCTTATATTCTCCGTGTGTCTTTCTTCTGCACCCTGCATTTTGGGAGATACTGGTGATCGGTAAGGCCTGTAAATGGCACCCCCTTGTCTCTGCCTGTCAAAGCCAATTAGCAATCAGAGAAGTCAAGCAGACAGAGGTCAAATTATCACCTTTGTAGTTGATAAAGTGAAATTAGAGGATATAACTTGGGCCTGTGGATCAGGTGGGCTTTTTAGTATTTCACCCCTCAATTAGATGTATGCACTCAGTCAGAGGCAGCACTGAGTGGCCACAGGGGCAGTGTGTATCTGAGAAGCTCCCCACCTGACCAGGAATGCTGCGCCCGCGCAGCCTGGAT
>PVJS01005249.1:34762-46741 GCA_004027185.1 Glis glis
AACATTTGTCTGGGCAAACAGAATGTTCCCAGACAACCTTCTCCCCCCCTCCCGGGTCAAGTCTCTCCTCTGAGAACATTTAGCTGTTGTGAAAAACACAGCACACTTATCAGCAGGTCTCAACCTGCACCTTTGGTTGAGCTTGTACCTCTCAGGGCTATATCTACAACTCTAAACTATGGAAATAGCTCTCGACACAGGAACATGTGGGAACCCAGATTCACTGCATCCAGACAGATGTGAGGAGAGAAGGGGGGAGACACCGCCAGCACCTACTCACCAGCTCACCAGTCAAGTAAGTCACCCTATGTCCTGGGAAGCACAAGGGATAGAAGGGAAGGGAAGGAGGACAGACCAGGACTGTTGATCCAATGGAAATATGAAAGGGAAAGGCACTTCCCTCAGGCAGTAGTTTTACAATATGTCCACACAGCAGGGCAGTATTAAATACTGTAATCCCAGTATTTGGGAGGCTGAGGGAGGAGGATTGCAGGTTCAAGGACAGCCTCAGTGGTGTAGCAAGACACTCAGCAATCTAGTGAGACCTGTTTCAAAACAAAAAATAAAAAGGGCTGGTGGCATAGCTCAGAGGCAGAATGCCCCTGGGTTCCCCAGCCCCCCCTCCAAAGACTATGTCCATATGTGTTTTGATACTCCTCCCTTCCAGAAGCAGAACCTGAGTCCCCTCCCTTGAGGGTGGACTAGATCTAGCCACTCACTTCTAACAAGCAGAATAAAGCAAAGTGATAGTGTGCCACTTCAGAAATGAGGTTGTAAACGGCACCATGACTTCTTTCTTCTCCTCCCTCCCTGGCCTCATTCATTCTGCAGGCTGCTAGCCGCCATGCCCTCAGTTACACAGGGCCCTGTGTTGAGGCAGTGCGTTCTCTGGCCAGCAGCCCTGGAGTGAGCCATCTTGCAAGTGGATGCTCCAGTCCCAGTCAAGCCTTCAGGTAATATCACGCTCGCTGGCATCAGAACTGCGATCAGCACTGCGACAGTGAGACCCTGAGCCAAGGTCCCACTAGAATTCTTGACCCATGGAGGCTCTGAGATAGTAAATGTTTGCTGCTTTTGGTCACTATTTTGGGGAGTAATTTATTGCACAATAATTTTTAAAATAAAATTAATGCACTCTTATCAATGCTGGGTGCATGGTACTTGCTGATCTTATTTTTACATAAATGAATAATGTATGATTGAGTCAGTGTAGGTCACCACATATAGCTCCTAGTTCCCACATTCTAGCTGGGAAAAACATATTGAATAAGATGTTTTGGTAATTGATTGATAACTGTTACATGATAGAGTTTGCTGTGTATATTTTAAGGGAACAAGACAAAAATTATAAAATGTTGTTAATTCTACAATATAGGACATGTATAGGAAGTCAATATTATTTGCATTGTTCTGGGCGGAGGGAATTAAACTATAAACTTGAAAATGGATTTAGTCATTCAATCATATTTATTGATCACCTACTATGTGCTAGGCACTTCTCTGGCATTTCGGATATATTAGAACAAAATAAAGATTCCTATAATCCCATGGCTTGTATTCCTTTGGAAGGTAAACAGGTGATAAATAGGCATAATAACTAAACCAATTATATAGTCCCATGAAAGGTAAAAAAGAACTATGGAAAAAGAAAAAGTATACAGGGTGAAGGGAATCAAAGTACAGAGGTCAAGGAGGAAGCAGGTTGTGTTTGTTTTCTAAAAAGTGAGTAAACAAGGCTTTATTGAGAAAGTCTCTATGAGCAAAGACAAGAAGATAGTGAGTTATCCCTGCCATCGGACTATCTGCAGGAAAAACCTCAGGCAGAGACAACAGTCAGTGGAAAGGGCCATAGGTGGGAATGTATCTGTTGAGTTGAAAGAAGAGCAAACAGGTTGGTACCAGCACATGGAGCAGAGGAGGAAGGTGGAGAAAGTAAGAGGACTCAGAGTTAAGGAGGTGGTGGTCAGATCTTGTAAAACTTTGTAAGCCATTACATACAATTTGACTGAATGGAAAGGGGATGGTTATGCTAGGACAAGCAAAATAGCCTGAGGACGGGCATTGGGGTGGACTTAAGCTCAGGCATGAGCTAGGACTAGGAAGTGCACAGAGAGCTGTGGAGGGAAATAGATGGATGTGACTGAATAGGATTCTGTTTTTAAAGAAGTCTAGAAAGACGTGTCAAGACCTGATAGCATAGGACACTGAGCAAAAGAAAGACATCATAAAACTGGAAAATTTGTTTGGCAGTGGTATGCAGAGTAAATTAGAGAAACGAATGGCCTGGGTGACTGTTGGAGAACAAAGGAGGAACATGAGAGTCATTATAAAGAATTAATAAAACCTTGGGTCAAATGATATTAACATTTTCCCAGCACAAGTTGTCTGTTGTTGAGAGGCCTTCTGTGAGGCATGGAGGTGAAGCGTCCACAGAGCAACATCCAAGGCTTTCATTCACTGTCATCCCCTATTCCAGATTCTGTTTGGTTCTTACATTCAATCCTTCATGTGTGCTGTTGTGGCTTCTGGAAGTAAGTGTAGAGTTAAGATGGTAGCCTGTTAAATTAGACTGAAAGTGAATGTTTTATCATATGGCCCCTCCCAATAGCAAAAAATAAATCATGTTTTAAAATATACATGCCATACAGAGAGCACAAGTCATGTGACCATCTACTTATGTGGTGCTTAATGGCAGTTTATATCACAAATTCTCCATTACAGATATCAAGCTCTATATCACCAATGATAATTCAAGGGTATGGAACTCTGGGATTTGATCGTGACTCTATTTGATTTCATGACAAGAACTAAAGACATCAGCAGCTCAAGTTCTTCATCTGCAAGAGGAGATGATTCTTCTCAGACTCTTCACGATTATGTTTTTAAAATTGCTTATTATCCTGAAATGACTTCATATCTACAGTTGCATCTGCTTAAGAAGAGGAGTTATGCTATGTCTGCCATAACGAAACCATAAACCAGGTTGCTAGGAACAGGAGAAATTTATTTCCAGAAGATAGGTGTCAGCATGGCCATGCTCTATCAGAAGAAACCGGGTAAGCTGGTTTCTGGTAATTCTTTGGCTTGTGGCAATATAACTTTAATCAAATGGCATTCTTCCTGTGTGCATGGATGTCTGTGTCCAAGTTTCTTCTTTTTATAAGGGCACCAGACATACCAGATTAGAGGCACCATAATCCAGATTCACTTAATCTTCAATTATATCTGCAACAAACCTATTTCAAAAAAGTTACATTCTGCAGCACAGTGGGCTAGGACTTCAACATACGAATTAGGTGTCAGAGGAGGAAGGACACAGTTCAACTCATAACAAGAGGATTAATTCTATCAGTGTTACCAGTAATCAAATATGATCAATTATGAGAACGAAAATTGCCAGTTAGGTCATTATGCAATATACAGTGCTTTATCACTCAGAATTTTAATACTTGGAAAGGGCTTTTTAGCCATATACTTATATCATGTATTATGAGGGTACATATATTTAAAAATCAAAGTGAAATAAACTAGCTAAACTTCTTCCTCAATTCTCAATTTCTTAATTCCCCAAATCACTTATCAGAGTGATAATATCAATAAATCTATTTTTTATACAGAATGCCCTCTCTTCTATCAAAAGCATTTGTCATGAAGCATTTCTTCTAAATACAGTTCAATATTGTCTTAAGGATTCTCTTCCAAGCCACTGACACCCATTCATAAATCTCAATGAGAAGGCAATAACAATTTCACTGTGTCATGAATGTTTCCTGGATTGGGGAAATTACAGGACATCATCCAATTTCATATCTACTCAATGCGAAGGCAAGGAGTCCATCCTGAAATCAATAAAATACAGTAAATATAAACATGTAAACTTTATTATGGAGCCCTTATTAGTGTTCTATTGCTCCTAAATTAAATGAAAAGTTTGTAGTAAACTTTGGGGCCTAAAACAATAGAAATGTATTATTTTACAGTTTTGTAAAAGAGAGAGGATTGGATTACATTTCTGAAAAACAAGTTTGATGGTATAAATGGTGACTTGACTTGAAAAAGAGATTGACATTGGGAAATTTATAGTTCATGGCTGTAATTCTAGGAGGACTTGAAAGGCAGAGGATATTTATAGCATTGATTTCTTCTAGTTTGAGGAGCTATACATTGTTCTCATTGCCAACACTCTAAAATGTTACAGGTTTTTCCAGGATGTTTAAAAATTACTTCCAGGATTTTATTATGCTCATTAGTCAGGATTTACTTATATACAACTCCCTATAGTGCATGTCTGATGATTTGCGTGTGTATGTTTGTACATATATTTTTTCAGGTTATCTTACAAAACATAATCAGTCAATATTTTTATGGGGCCTCTTCTTTTTCTTTCTGAATGCCAACAGAAAGGGCCTTCCCCATCTGAAGTCAGAGATGAACAGAAGAGATTGGAGATGGGAAAGGTGGACTTGAACTTGCATTGCCATCTTTGAAGATGAAGAGGGTCACAAGGCAAGGAACACAGGCTGCCTCTAGAGCCTGGGGATGGCCCTCAGCTGACACCCAGTGATGACACAGGGACTGTTCTCCGGAGCCTCCAGAATGAAACACAGTTTTCATTTCTTACTTGGGAGACTCAAAACAGAGAAGCCATCGGAGCCCTCTAGACTTCTCCAGAGCTGTGAGAAGGTAAGTGGGTGATATTTTAAGCCAGTGAAATTATGGTGATTTGTCATGGAATAAACAGAAAACTGAAACACATGCCATAAACGTTAATAAGATAAAGAAACTTGAATATTCTCTATGTAATTATACTCACCATTAATGTAAGACTTTCCATCACTTCTTAAACTGCCTTTTTATATAACTCCACACCAAACTAACCATTAGACTCTTTGATGATTCTATGACAGATTTGGTATTATGTGTCCTGCTGTCATCAGACTAAATCTTTTTTGTACTTTTATAACTGCATTGTAATTATACATCATAGTAAGTTTCAAAGTGATACATTCATACATGCACATATCACTTGGTGTAGTTCCTGCCACTCCCCTCCCCTTACACTTAGTGAGAGTGGTAGTGATACCTTCACATATGGACATAGCATTATTTGAGCTGTTGCCTTCCTCAATTCTTTTTCCCCTCCCTCCTCTCACCTGCAGTCCCTTTCAACTATTCTATTGTTTCTCTTCATTTATCTGAAGTCTTTTTTGTTTCCTATTTTCTCTCTACCTTCCATATATGAGAAAAAAAACATAGGACCCTTGACTTTCTGAGACTGTGTAATTTCACTTAGCATAATATTCTCTAGTTCCATCCATTTTCCTGCAAATGTCCTAACTTTGTTCTTCTTTTTGGCAGAGTAAAACTGCATTGTGCGTATATGCCACATTTTATTTATTAATTTATTTGTTGATGGATACCTAGACTGGTTCCATAATTTGGTCATTATTAATTATGCTGCTATGAACATGAGTATGCATGTATCACTATAACATTCTGACTTTAATTCCTTGGAAAAGAATTTAGGGAATGGTATAGCTGTATCATATGGTGGTTCTATTCCTAGTCTTTTGAGGAACCTCCAAACTGATATCCATAGTGGTTGTCCCAATTTACAGTTCCACCAACAGTATATTAGAGTTCCTACATATTTCTCCACATCCTTGTCAGAATTTATCTTAAGTTTGACTAAATCAAGACTAGTATCCCAGTATCCCATGGCCCCTAAATTATTCCTTTTATTCTAGTCCATACATTGTATTCAAAAGGAAGGGGGCACAAAGTACTTAAAAATACCAGGTTTGCTCTTGAATTTAATAATAGAGCCATTTCTTATGTGTGCCTTACCTATTCGTGCTTTTTGTAACACGAGAAACAATTCCAAGTACGATTTCATTGACTCTGCATAGGCAATGGGCTATTTCCATGTCTTCATCACACCATGAACATTCTCCCCATGATCCAACATGTGTCCTACAAGAAAGAAAAAGTTTCCATGGAATAGAAGAAAAATAGGAGAGTAATCCCTAGCACCCAAGACTTTAATGAGGACCACAACGGAGCCTCCAAGAAGTGAGAAGTTTCCAAGCTTAACCTCAGTACAACTGTTACAGACAGGGAATCCTGGAGTAATTCTGATTGTGGAATTTATGAAGTCTTCACCTTGCTTACAATAATAGTTTGCTGCTGCCTAGAAGGGAGGGCCTCCTTCCCAGCCTATCCCTCCCTCAGGTGTCTCTTTCAGTGTAATGATAGCCTAATGATTTGCTCATCTACTGAGGGGACAATGATGGAGGAAGTGAGCCCCTCTATAAATCAAGAAAACTTTATGCTAAGTATTCCAAAAGTTACAACCTCAACCAGTACACCAATAAACTTCAGTGTGAGTCTCCCTCTTTTTTTTTTGTCTCAAGCATACAGTAATTCTCTTTCGTTTCAGATGGCTATTTGAATTCCCTTTTAGATGTATACATTACCTTGTTTACTTTGACTCCTCTTGATTTCCAATGTATATCTAATCTCCTTTCAAATGTATATTTTACCTCTGGTTATTATTAGTTCCTTGTAAACTTGAGTTGTTTTGTATAAGATACAAAACTTGTATCTTATAAGCTGGTTTACATTTAAGTACAAGAGACTCCTTCCTCTGTGGATTGGAGGAGTTTAGGAGGATTTAGAGTTTTGCTCATAAAGGGTAAAGACTTGAGGTGAAGCAGGCACCAGTTCCAGGCATGTGGAAGCTCTCCTCAGTTATTTCTGCTTGTATATATTGCGGAAATAATAAAAATTATATTTCACAAGTATCATTAATAAGCTTGTGCCACTTTTACATTTCCTGAATCTGTTATTCTTTAGCTGCATGATTCATCCCTTTTTTCAAAGCAAGTTTTTTTTTTCTTAGAAAGGCTATAAAAGAGCTAGAATTTGGGCAGAGTAAAAAAAAAAACAGTTAGTTTAAAGGATCAATGTGTCCTAGCTTCACAAATGCTCCATGGGGATGTGGTCCAAATTCAAGCAAGTGTGGGAAATGGTGCATATTCTCTCCCCATCTTTGAAAGTCAGAAAGCAGTTAGTATTTTGAAGGAGCTGAGGAGACCTTCATAAAGAAGACTGGTTCATTGATCTAACCTGGTACTAGACCAAGGGATCTTTTTCTTTTTAAATAAAGGTCCAGTAACTAGGGTGAGAGGAAGAACCAAAAAACTAGGTAATCAATATAGATATTTTGATTATTTATTCTCAATGTTAATTTTTAAAATCAAAACTATGCAAAAAACACAATGATATACAAGTGTAAGTCATCAAAATTCAAAAATAAAGACTACATGAATTTTTTGTTACTCTAATAGCATAGCAGGAATACCTTATGAGAAATACAGAATTCGAGAATGGGAAAAGGATTTCTTGAGTCCTTGTTCATCACTTGCTCTATGGCTGGTCTACGCACAGAGGATATAGCAGTAGACAAAATATAACTGTATTGTTCTCTGGTAAAATACACAGAAAACATTAAATAAGTAAATGCATTGGATGCAGTTATGTTCTAAGGTGAAAAACAGTGCTAAAAAGAGGAATAAGAATAGCTGTGTAAATTTTGATAAGGTAACCCAGAAAGGCATCTCTAAGACATTGGCATAGAGTCAAGACCTGGGAGAGATAAGAGAGACACATGCAGAAAAGCTTGTCAAGCCAGTGGAATAACAGAGGCAAAGGGCTCAGGCAGGAGTATGCATGTCCTGTTCCAGAAAGAGCAAAGAGGCCAGGATGGCTAGGGCCAGCAAGTGGTCAGGGGAAAGAGTAGTAGCTGAGGTACAATGCAATGGGGGAGGAGAGACCAGAACATGTAGGGTCTTAAGTAATTATGGAGACCTGGCTTCTACTCTGAGTGAGATAGGAGTTTTTAAAGGATTTGATCAGGGCATAACTTGATCTGACTTGCTTTCCAAGATGTGCTGTGCAAATAAAACTGGTACCTATCACACTTCTATCCCACTCCCATGTCTCCGTTGGTTTGAAAATGAAGGGAAATGAGTTGAATCTTTGGGCAGCCAAAGGTTATTTTCCTGGGTTGTGAGAACAGAATTTGTATTCAGTTTTACAAGAGATCTCAGGGTAAAGGAGGGGCAAGATTTCACCAGCCCAACTCCATGTCCCACCAATAGATCTCCTGTAGTTTGGATCTGAAATATATGTTAAAGGCTTCATCCCCAGTTTGATGCTACTGGTAGGTGGTGGAAACTTTTAAAAATATAGATAAATGAAGATATATTATACATAGATATAGATGTATATATTAATATAGGCTTAGATATAAGTGAAATTGTCATTATAGATGTAGGTGTGTTTATGTATATGAATTTAGATATGTTCAAAAACTTCAAGAGGTGGGGCCTAGTGGAAGGTCTTCTGATTGGTGGGATGTGCCCTTGAAAAAGATAGTGAGACTCAGGAAGGACCCAGAAGTGGGCTCCTCCTCTTCCTCTCTTTCCCTTCCTGGCCACTATGAAGTGAACCACTTTGCTCTTTCACCCACTACCAGCTACAATGTGCCGCCTCTCCAAAGACTGAACAGTAACTGGGCTGACTGACCATGCACTGAAATCTCCCAAACTGCAAACCAAAAGAGATCTTTCTTCTTTATAAGTTGATTATTTCAAATATTTGTTATATGAATGGAAAGCTGACAAACACAAGGTCATTGAAACCACTGCATCTATAAACACTACTTTTAAAAATATAGTTAAATGAAGATATATTAGACATAGATGTAGATGTAGATGTTGATATAGGTTTAGATATAAATTAAACTGTCATTTTAGATGTAGGTGTGTTTATGGATATGGATTTGGATATGTTTGATGTCAATATCCTAATTATATTTTTTTAAAAAGATTTCATTTGCTGGGCAAGGTGGCGCACGCTTGCAATCCCAGTACTTTGGGAGGCAGAGACCAGAGGATATGGGTTCGCGGCCAGCCTCAGCTCTCTCTCTCTCTCTCTCTCTCTCTCCCTCCCTGTCTCTCTCTCTCTACTTAGTGAGGCCCTCCGCAACTTCGTGAGACCCGGTTTCAAAATAAAGTATAAAAAATAGGGCCGGGGGTGTAGCGCGGAGGTAGAACGCCCCTGGGTTCAATCCCCGGTACCGCAAAAAAAAAAAAAGATTTCATTTGTTTGTTGACTACTAGGAGGTATATTAGTATCTTTCTTATTCAGAGATGAGAATGTGCTTGAGGCACAGAAATTAAGAAAAGGAGGAGACAGATCCGTGTGTGTGTGTGTATGTGTGTGTGTATGTGTGTGTGTGTGTTCTTATTATTAAGGAGCTGGCACTGAATTTTATAATATTCTCTGCTTCCAATATAAATGCTTTGCTATCCAGGACTTTAATCTCTTTTAAGTTTTCTTATTTAATTTATTTTTGGAATTGGTGAAACAAGAAGCATTTTGCATGTTGGAAGGATGCCTTGTTTACAAATTTTGCTATGTCAAATATTCGTCAAGATTGGTAGCTGACAGCTGTTGATAAATGCATAAATGGGGAGTCAGGCCTCTTGGTGCCAAGTTCTACCCTCGGTTATGTGAAGACAAAGGCAATTTCTACTGAAATCAACAAAAGCTTTCCCTTACCCTGACTTATATCAAAGGCATCTAAAGGCAGAATCTGATCCTAATTTCTTTTCATTTGCTTAGGAGAAAGTACAATAGTGGAACAAAATGAGAGGTGCCACTTGCCTCGCTGATATTTGGTCAAGAAGCCTCAGCTTAGCAACGATGGTTGCCAATGGCGGGCATCCAGTCTAGCCGCTCAGTGCCCCATCTTGAGGAAATATTCTCCCTGTCTTCTTGCAAGCTAAATGTTTTGACTGTCACCTCTGAGTTCAAAAACTGAAGATAGCTTTTATTTTATTTGTTTTTAAATCTAGGTCAAAATCCTAGAGAAGATAGGGGAATTTCTGAAAAAGACACAGACACTACAGAATGTGGACTGCCACCAATCCATATCTTCTCCTCTCCTTTCCTCTTCTAAGATGAAGGTGATATGGCTGGCACAGCTTATAAAATGGTTATTAATACTTTTATTACATTATAATAATTAGAAAATGAATAAAACCAAATAAGTTAATATAACATTACAATATAAAAAAGCAGTCAAGTGCCCCTGGGATTAACTACAAACATGCAATAAAAATGTTAAGCAATGAACATCATGATGGGTGACTCTCCTAAGAGCCTCTAGAAGAAATTTTCTATATTCCATGACATATATTTATTTTCTCATTTCTAGAGCAGTTTAAAACAGCGAATATTTCTGTCTTTCTTTTTTTTATGTTCATTTATTGGTGCATTGTAATTATACATTTTGATATATGTCAGGGTATCAACATCATACATGCACACTTTGCATATTTAGCCCTCCCTCCAATCCCACCCTATTCCCTCCATCTTCCCTCCCTTTCATGCTCCAGATAGTGATTGAGTCTTATAAGTTTGTGTATGTACATCATGTGCTATAGTGTGTTTCCCTCCACCCCCCTCTCAACTCCCTCAGGTCACCTTCTTTGTCCATCTAAAGATTTCTTCTTCTTCCCTTCTAAGTCCCTTCTAAGTCCCATTCTATCTAGCTCCCACAGATTAGGGGGGACATCTGACTTTTTACTCTTAGTGACTTACTAATAGCACTTAGTATAATGTTCTCTATTTCTCTCCATTTCCCTGCAAATGATGTGATTTTGTTCTTCTTTGTGGCTGCGTAAAATTCCATTGTGTACATATCCTATAGTTTTGTGATCCATTCATCTGTTGATGGACACCTTGGCTGGTTCCAAAGTTTGGCAATTGTGAATTGTGCAGCTATAAACATAGATATACATGCATTAGTCTGGTAGTTGGGTTTTAGTTCTTTGGGGTAGATGCCTAGAAGTGGTATTGCTGGGTCATACAGTAGGTTAATTACCATTCTTCTGAGGATCCTCCACACTGTTTTCCAAAGCAGTTGCACTAATTTACAATTCTACCAACAGTGTAGTAGAGTTCCTACCTCTCCACATCCTCGCCAGCATTTTTTGTTGTTTGTGTTTTTAATGATTGCCATTCTAATTGGGGTTAGGTGAAATCTCAGGATAGTTTTGATTTGTATCTCTCCGATTGCTAATGATGTTGAACATTTTTTCATACATTAATGGGCCATTTGTATTTCTTCTTCTGTGAAGTGTCTATTTAGTTCACTTGCCCATTTTTTGATTGGGTTATTTGTTTTTTTAGTGGTGATTTTTTTAAGTTCTCTGTATATTCTAGATATGAGTCCTCTATCAGAGGAGAGCTGGCAAAAATGTTCTCCCATTCTGTTGGCTCTCTGTTGAGGTTCTTGATTGCTTCCTTTGCTGCACAAAAACTCCTTAGTTTAATGCAATCCCATATATTAATCCTCATTTTAGTTTCCTGTGCCTTTGGAGTCTTGTTGAGGAAGTCTTTACCTGTGCCTGTGTGTTGAAGTATTGGGCCTATGCCCTCTTCGAGTAGCTGCAAGGTCTCTGGTCTGATTTCTAGGTCTTTGATCCATCTTGAGTTGATTCTAATGCAGGGTGAGAAAGTGGGGTTTATTTCTATTTTTCTGCATATGGTTAGCCAGTTTTGCCAGCACCATTTGTTGAACAGGCTATCCTTTTTCCATTGGGTGTTTTTAGCCCCTTTGTCAAAAATCAATTGACTGTAGGTGTGTGGGTTTGTTTCAGAGTCTTCTATTCTGCTCCATAGGTCTATGTGTCTGCTTTTCTGCTAATACCATGCTGTTTTTATTACTATGACTTTGTAGTATAGTTTGAAGTCAGGTATTGTGATGCCTCCTGCATGGTTCTTGTTGCTGAGAACTACTTTGGCTATTATGGATTTTTGTTGTTCCAAATAAATTTAAGGACAGATTTTTCTATGTCAGTGAGGAATGACTTTGGTAATTTAATGGGCATAAACACGTGGAGACTG
>PVJS01005249.1:46841-65211 GCA_004027185.1 Glis glis
CACCCTGAAGGCAGTATTAAGAGGAAAATTCATAGCACTGAGTGCCCACATAAGAAGAACAGAAAATCACCAAATAAATAACCTAATGACACACCTCAAAGCCCTTGAAAAACAGGAACAGTCTAACCCCAAAGCTAGTAGAAGACAGGAAATTATTAAAATCAGAGCAGAAATCAACGAAGTAGAGAATAAAAAAAAAATACAAAAAATCAACAAAACCAAAAGCAGGTTCCTTGAAAAAATAAACAAGATAGACAAACCACTAGCCCTAGCCAACCTAACCAAAAGAAAGAGAGAATCAATCCAAATTACTAAAATAAGAGATGAAAAAGGGGATATTACCACCAACAGCACGGAAATCCAGAAGATAATCAGAAACTACTTTGAAAAACTATCCTCCAACAAAATGGAAAACCTAGAAGATATTGACAAGTTTCTAGACATGTACAACCTTCCTAAGTTGAATCAAGAAGACATAGAAAATTTAAATCAACCAATAGCAATTAGCGAGATTGAAGCAGCAATAAAGAGCCTACCATCAAAGAAAATCCCAGGTCCAGATGGTTTCCCAGGTGAATTTTATAAAGCCTTTACAGAAGAACTAATCGCAATACTCCTCAATCTATTCCATGAAATAGAAAGAAATGGGACTCTCCCAAACACATTCTATGAAGTCAACATCACACTAATACCAAAACCAAACAAAGACAGCTCAAGAAAAGAAAACTACAGACCTATATCGTTGATGAACTTAGATGCAAAACTTCTAAACAAAATACTAGCAACACGCATTCAAAACCACATCACAAAAATCATACATCATGACCAAGTCGGGTTCATCCCAGGGATGCAAGGCTGGTTCAACATATGAAAAACAATCCATGTAATCCATGTAATCCACCACATAAACAGAACTAAAGACAAAAATCACATGATCATTTCAATAGATGCTGAAAAAGCATTTGACAAAATCCAACACCCATTCATGATAAGAACACTGCAGAGAATTGGAATAGAAGGAATATACCTCAACATCATAAAGGCAATATACAATCTGTCTTTCTTTTAATTCATAATTTCAACTTACATACTCCATCATAAAGAAAACCTTTAACATCACTTGATCTTTCTCTCTCTTTAGTAGCCAAATCTATTTTACCATTTACAAATGGAAAATGTCATCGAATGCTATCTTTTCTATGTACTTTTAGGCTTTATCTATTTGAGGAATTACTAATAAAGCAGAACAAAGAGTTATGTGTTGCAATTTAAGCCAATCATTTTACTCTTCTATACAGTATCCTGACATCAATCTCAGGTTTCAAGCCTGGCAAATGGCTGTAATCTCAGTACTTGGGAGGCTGAGACAGGAGAATTGCAGGTTGGAAGCCAGCATGCAATAACTTAGGGAAACCCTGTTTCAAAATCGAAAATAAAATAAAAAGGGATGGAGGTGTAGCTCAGAAGTAGAATGCTCCTGGGTTCTAGTCCCAGTAACACACACACACACACACACACACACACACACATACACACAATATCATGTTTCAGCACATTCAAAATGATAAAATATGACTTCCTATTGATTTCCAGTGTAAACTATTTGATTATATTCATATAGATTTTTATAACCTCTGAAGGTGATGTTCTTTGTGGTAACATGTGATGATACTATGATAGCATTTTTTACAGTATATTCTTAGTAATAGTCACTTTAACCCAAAAGGTCACATATAAGCTTCTCTGTTATAATGCATTTCCACAAAATGAAAGAAAGAATCCAATAAAATGATCCCTCTTGACTGTCAAAATGTATTACATAGGAATGGATGTTCATATACCAATTAGTCATTTTTACAAGCTCACAAATTTCATGAGGGGAAATGTTTCATTATCAGAGTGGCTTGAAATCGACTCTGATCAAAGACTCAGAATTCTCTTCCAGGTTAACAGTGGTATCATGCAAAATATATGTCCAGCTGTAGTGGTGGCTGTCATCAGTAGAAACTGGAGGATTCCTCTTATAGATATTAGATGGCAAGATGTAGGAAACAAGGTACAGGTATGAAGCAGAGTCTGAGCGTCACAGAAACAGGTAACATGACAGTGTAGAGTAACACAAATGAGGGAGGTTGTTATGGAATGAATTATGTCCCTCCAAAATTCCTGTGTTGAAACTCTAATCCCCAATGTGGCTGTATTTGGAGAAAGGACTCTTAAGAAGGTAATATAATTAAATTAGGTCATAGGAGTGAGATCCTGTTCCAATAGGACTAGTGTCCTTATCAGAAGACAGAGAGACATCAGGGATTTGAGTGTGGAGAGAAAAAGGTTCTATGAGAACATAATGAAAAGGTGACCATGTGCAGGCCAAGAAGAGAGGCCTCGGGAGAAACCAAACATCCTTCCACCCTGATCTTGGACACTGATGTGCCAGAAATACGAGGAAATAAATTTCTGTTGTTTAAGCTACCAATATGTGGGCTTTTCTTTGTTTTGTTTTTGGTATTAGGGATTGAACCCAGGGGCATTCTCCCTCTGAGCTACACCCCCAGCCTTATTTATTTATTTATTTATTTATTTTGGAAACAGGGTCTCACTGCTACCACACACTGCCCTCAAATCTTCAATCCTCCTATCTCAGCCTCCCAAGTACCGAGATTCCAGCAGTGCTCCACTACACTGGGCCTCTAGTATTTTTTATGGCAGCCCTAGCAAGCTAATAACGCAGCTTGAGCTCTTCTTTTTACTTTATGTTTTCTAATCAAATCAATTTATCACTTGGCTCTAAATGATTCAGAAAGTAGAGAGTATGAGTAAAATATGTGGTCTACCTCAAAATATTTACCTAACTATGTAATATAAGCCATGCAAACCACCTGCAAATGTAGTAAGTACTATTTTTCTCTTCTCTCTCACTGCTCTGCTATCACACCCCAAATTCAATCTTAGTTTCTTTTATTATTTAACTTAAAGTCAGAAAAGATACTCCACAGACCTTTTCCTTTTTCTTTTTTTCAACAATAAGTACAGCCAGATGCTAATTCCCTGGGGGTTATATATCAGATTGCCTTTAATGACTCTTTCCTGAGGTCAGACCATCCCCAAAGGTTCTTCTTCCCTTCTCCTTCCTTCAGAATATAAACCTCTTGGTCTATGCTGAGTAGAAACCACATATACTGAATTTTAGGAACTGTGGTGAAGTTGAAGTGGAGAAGTTCAAAACCAGCAAAGTAGCTTGTCTAATAGGGCAGCAATGCGTTACATGTGGGAAGAGTGAGACTAAGCTTCTGGTTTTGCTGTAGCTCTGAAGGAAGATATATAGTAGAGAAAAGTTTCTGTCTTGTGACAAGCAGGAATCTCTGTATCTGTTAACTGTTTCACTTGAATATGAAGAGAAGGATGTGTGATCGGTCAGCTAACAGTGTGGCCCATTTGTTATAGATCATCGCAGCCCCTACTTTCTTTGGTAACAAGTGTAGTACCTTGATGTTCTACAGAAAATTTCCTTGGTCTAAGATACCTGCCACTATGACCTAACCCAGCATCAGCTGGCATTAAGACTATGCATTTTTGTAACCACAGGAAGCCAAATTTTTGTCCCTGAAACTACTTTAAGACGTCTACTTCTACAAGTTAACTCTTATTTCACCTCCAGTCCATTGTAGGTCACAGAAATTCATGGAGATAGTAGAGAGCTTTCATTTCTCCAAAGGAAAGAAGAAAAGAGGGAAACAATTCAGCTTTTATAGAAATATAGAGAAGAAAGGAGCCTTCCTAGGTCTGTCTGTCTAGGCACTGGCTCTCTAGTGTATATAAAGAGGGAGGACGTCCATGGAAAGAAAGACAAGCCTCCAAGACTAAGAAAGACAGAGTGAAAACGTCATGCTTACCCATTTCAGGCAAGAAGATTAAGTGCAGAAATATCCATGTCATTAGCCAGGGAGAGCTTGACACCAGTTTAAACTGGAAGTAAAGAGAGCTGTAGAGGAAGAGTGGGCTGACTGGTTAAACAGGAATCTTTGATCAGATTTCATTAGGTCATATCATGAAGAAACAGGCTAAAATGTACAACTGGATGAAGGGTTTTTCTCCTGCAAGTGGGTCAAAAAAGTATCTAAAATACATTTTTATATAACAAAAACTTCCCAGTAGCTATGTTTCTCTAAATGGGGTAAATGATCCTCTTCCTTTTCAGCTCATTTTAATAATATGCTTCCTGAAATATCTGTTAAATTCCTCTGAAGAAAAACAGGAGGAAATAGATGGGATTGTTAACATTAAAAGACAGGTTGTTATATATCTGCTTTATAATATAGTTTCTGAAAAGCTCCCCCACCCAGATAGAGAGATTTATATAATTTTTCCAAGTACTATTTTAGTATGCAAAGCAAAATTTAATTTTTGAATAAGCACAATAGTATACTCTCTCATCAAGGATGAATTAAATCAGTGATTAATTCACATTTTAGTTCAAATTTTAGAAAAAAAAATTGATGTACTTACCAGTCATCAAATTGATGTCAAGATACCTGTCCTAAAATGTAAATACTAGAAAAAAGAATTTGAATGTATTTCTTCTAATAATAACCCAAATAAATAAATGTCTTAATTTATTTTCAATGAGATGAAATGGTTTTTCAATGAGATGCTCTTTTTCAAACTATTAACTCTTTCAGACTATTTGTGAACAAAACAAAACGGAATGCTTTCAGTCTCAAAAGAATGATACTTTTCTTAATGTCTAATTAGCTTTCTTTTTTCTATGTTTTTAAACTCAGGGGAATTTGCTCAGTCAGGCCACCTCTTCAAAGCAGGCCCAGCAAACACTGTACAAGGTCGTAGTCAGTAGACACAGCTGCCAAGCATGTCAGATCATATTTCCTTCGGAGGTACAGGAAACGGAGGCAAGTCAGAGAGTACGGGTTACCCCACAGGCCAACAAACAACTGTGCCAATTACTCCCAGGGGTAGTCCAGCACAATTGAAGGGGCCTGCATACATGATTATTAGTGACACAAGCGTTTGCTTTGACCAAGTTGATTCAACTAACTACTGAAAGTTTTCACTAACTATATGGGCAAATAACCCCCTTTTATTTGCATTTTTATCAAAGGAGATTTATGTAGACTCTTTAGTCAGAGAAATCACAGACATTTGCTTTGATAATACGGGTAAAGAAAATATTTTTCTTTAGACAAAATGAAAGCATGGATATAGGAACTTTGTTTTAACCAATAATCCCAGGTATAGTTCTCTAATATCCATGATTCAATAAAATTATTGAATTTATTCTCTTCTCCCTTTATAATTTATTTTCTGGAAATGGAGGGTAATAATATAAGTAAAACAATTAATTTTCAAAAGTCATTTAACTTAAAAATGCTCTACAAATTGGCTGATTATATTCAATAGGTATATTTTAAAAAGCTGTGAGTAAATTTAAACATTGGAAAGGTTATCACATTGAATACATTAATGACATTCAGTAATACAGGCACTCCAAGGTGACCTTAGAGAAGGCTAGTAGATATTTTACATAAATAGACCTACAAAAGTAACTCCAAATTTTCGTTCTATATCTGGGTTCCAAATTTTTACGCAGAAGTCAGCTATATTTACGTACCTAGTCTAATGATATTTACTGAGTGAACTACATGCTCACTTGCAGTTTTATTCAGTAATAGAAAGGTTTATTGTAATCTCTCCTGAAACCAGATCCCACTGATTTATGAGCTTTCCTCACACTCTGCCTGGAAGTGATGTCATGCTGGCTGTACTATTTCCTGCCATTGCTGCTATAACAAATTACCACAAACATAGCAGCTTCAAACAACACTCCAGAGAACTTCCAGCTTCCAGCCCCATATTTCAGGAGCTTGGTCACCAGCTGTCCTAACAAGTAAAAAGCTAAACAGGTAGAAAAAAAAAAGCTCTTCTTGAATTCATGAGAGAAGTGAGCACACAGGGTAGACAGATACAGGAAGTCTTGGCTTACCTAAGCAGAAACCACCACTAGGATCAGAAATCCTGAATTATAACTGGTGAATTTCTAGAGGCTCAGTGTGGATGGGCAGCCAATGTTAAAACCTGTAGGGGAGCCAGGCGTGGTGGCACACACTTGTAATCCCAGTACTTGGGAGGCTGAGACAGGAGGATTGCAGGTTAAAGGCCAGCCTCAGTTGCTTAGTGAGGCCCTCCACAACTTAGTGAGACCCTGTTTCAAAATAAAGAATAAAAAAATAGGTCTGGGGGTGTAGCTCAGAGGTAGAACGCCCCTGGGTTCAATCAATCCCCAGTGCCACACACACACACACACACACACACACACACACACACACATACACAAAAACCCTGCAGGGGGACTTAATCATAGGGAGGTAGCCACAAAATTGTGAAATTTACCTCCAGGAGCTGCACCAGTTTTTCATAAGAAATATTAGAGAAAATGAATATTAATTGTATTTAAAATATTAGTTATAAGAAAAAGAATATTAATTATAATATAAATATTAATAATAAATATTAGAGAAAAATGCCTGGTAGGAGTAAATTCTTTAGCTACCACATTGCTTCATTTTCTACTGTCATCTGACAAATCATCTTAGGACAACTGCAAAAATGCTGATAAAATCACTAGCTACTAAACATTGGCAACACTGGTCCATGTGTATAGCTTTTAAAGCACTTCAAAACATTTTTCAATAATATTTAGTGTTTCTTGTTTGATTAAAACCCACAATGCATGCTTTAAAAAAATTAACTATAATAAATTATTAAAACAATGTATCTACCATATATAGGAAGAAAGTAATACATTTTTAGCAGTAATTTATTTATCCGAATTCCTTCTGTTCTCACAGCTATGTGTTATCATCTAAATTGCAGAATATGTTTTGGTATGTAAAATATAATTTACAAATACTTCCCATAGTCCACTTTTCCAAATATATATCATCTATGTCATCTACTATCTTTAGTTGTTGTTTCAGTCAGCATTCTCACTGCTGTATCCAAAACACCTGACCACCACAACTTAAAGGAAGGAAATATTATTTGTTCATAATTCTGGATATTTTAGGGGTTCAGTCTATGTGAACTCAGTGGAGCTCAGAGCATGGCATGGAGAGCAGAGAAAGAACATATAAGGGCTCTGCTCTAACATCACAGAGGCCGGAAGCAAAACAGAGAGAGTAAGGGATAGGAGGAACCATATATAACCCCCAAGCTCACGTCCCCGGGGACCCCTCAGCAGCAGCCAAGCCCCGCCTCCAAGACGGCTCCTTTGTCTCCATGAGGTCTAGGGGGACATTCTAAATCTAAAGCATAACAGTTCAGTTTAACAAGTAATTATCAAGTCCCTATTTTCTAGTTAGTATATTAGGCATTAAGTATGTCAAGATGAATAAGATATTCCCTGTTCTTGATCAATATGCTAGAGGAAATAACCACCTAAAGAGATCATGTCAATATTATGTGGTGAGATCTCTGATAAAAGGTAGTATTACATATGACCACAACTTCAGGAAAGGCTTCCCATGATGATGAGCTCACCCTCGGACAGATTAACAAAGGTGAGTATGAGTTAATCAGATTATTATTGTTAAGCCATTTTAAACGGAAGTATAAAGTACCACTCCATGTAATTTTAGAAATACTAAAAGAGAGTACCAAGAACTGGGGCCAACTGGTTAGGTGAACAGAATCTTTATTGTATAATAATAATCTGAGAGTTGTGGCTAGCATCCCCCAAAACCACGGTGCAACGGAAGACTAGACTCCTATAAAATATAGCAATTCTCCTTAAAAACACAGTTCTGTAGTCAAAATAATCTCCCTCTCAGAGATCCACCTTGAGAATTTTAAAGTCTTATGAGAAGTTCTGATTTTAAGAAGATGGCTACATGTGAGCTCCACATCTCCCAAATTTACTTGGATTCTAATCATTTTTTTCACTGAAAAACTATTAACATCCCATGCAACTCTTCATAAAACATAGTTTGGATGATATTAAATATGAGATATGAGGTTTATTTCTTTACATATATGATAATGAGCTTGGACTTGTTCAGGCTTCAGTAGGGAACCATCAACACTATTCCAACAGAAAAACAACTTGATCCAGCCATGATGAGGGACTGCAACTCAACAGTCATGTAATGATGGACTGGAGGGAAGACAGGCAGGGGGCTGGAACACCAGTGAGGAGAATTCATTCTTGGAACAGCTCAAAATGCAAAACCATAAGCATATGTTTTGGAAATGCTTCTAGATTTAATAAATTCTATGATAATATACTAGGGCGATTTCTTTGAAAATTTGTAACAGATGCCAGAAAGAGTACTATCCACTTTATCATCAATTAATGTATATTGGGGATCTCCAGGGGGCACTATGCTTGTATATAACAACCAAAAACAAATTGCAACAGCCTTGCTTTGCTGTCAAACTGGAGGAAAAATGATCAAGATAAAAATAATTAATTTCAAGTGGATTCAATTGCTGTAGTCAGTCACTACTCAACTATTTATTAAGCACCCATGGGGTACATGGCACTTTACTGGGTTCTTGTAAATGTCTTTAAAGATATTAATGACAGAGGGATTTTTCAATAATATGTAATTGGCATTGGAATTTGCATAAAAACAGTGTCCCCCGCAACTCTTCTATGCTAGGTTCTTATAAAAGACTGTACATTCATTAAATAATTGTTCTCAGTGTCCAATCAAGAAAAATAGACATTTAAACATTCCATCATTGGAGAGGAAATAGGAATAGATATAAGCTTTTATACTTCTACAGTCCATAAGGCCTAAAATATTTATACTATTTCTAAATGTGTTTAATGTTGTTCCTTTCTCAGCTACATTGATTATTAGGTAGAGAAAAGAGATCTTATCTCTGCCATGAAGCTGATTCTATGCTTCTCTTTTAGGGGCATGGAGAAAAGAGGCAGTTATGTATCTATCACAGTTATGCCTACATTGGTAGTACAGTATTTTTTATGCAAGTATGATAACACATTGGTTTAAAAACTTGGCCTAGCAGGCATGATGTTATTTTTTCCTACGATAACATTCATCTTTTTTATAAAAGACATGTCTAATTTCATCTGTGCTTAGAGATTTATATTTGATCTCATTCTTTTATTTGAATTTTGCTAGATGTATATATTTTAAACAGTAAAAAAAGAAATAGATAAGTTACAAAGTTTAATGTGCACGTGTGTGTGTGTGTGTGTGTGTGTGTGTGTTAGAAATCATGGAAAAACTCAGAAAGTCTGGGCCATAAGCAATTCTAGAACATCAAAACCAGGCTAATAGAAAATCCATGTATTCATTCATTGTCAGAAAAGATATTCAGCACATATAAATTTCTAGCACTAAACAAATATGAAGATACAGCAGTGAACAAAATATTCTCAAGTTCTTGCTCTAGTTGAGGTTGAGCTCCATCAATGGAGGCAGATCTGATATAAGTAAGAATAGATGTAGATGTGTTTGTGATATATGCAGTGGAGATAAATTAAGGAAGTAGTGATATAGGGGCTTCCAAAAAATTGGGAGAAAAATATTTCAGGGAAAAGAAACAGCAGCTGTGAGGACCCTGAGGCAGAAGCTTCTGCTGGCTGGATTAGAAGGACTAAGAACAGGGAGTAGTACGCACGAGGTGAAGATGGCAGGGCATGGATCATGAAGGACCATCCTCGTGAGTTCAGCTTTTATTTTGAGTGTGGTGGACATGTTGAAGGATCTTGAAGAGGGGGAGATTAATGTTGACATGATTATAAAGGGTCACTGTGGCTGATATGTTAGGAAGGGACTGGAAGGTGGATTGGCAAGGGCAGAAATGAGCGCACTAGCCAGGAGACTTTCTCAGTACTACAAATGGGAAATGGCAAAAGCTCACAGGAAGGAGGTAATAGGGAAAAAGTGGTCAGAATTAGGATCCATTCTGACGGTGGTGCTGACAGGATTGGCAGGTGGGAGAGCCAATGATGACTTCATCTCTGGCTTGAGCAACAGAGGAAATGGATTTGCCATCTAATGAAATGTGGAAAACTGTAGGTGGAAGCAGGTTTTGAGAGGAAGACGGGGAGCTCATTTTGGGCATGTTACATGTGAATTGCCTATTTAGCATCCAACTGGAGATGCCAAGTAGACAGCTACATATAAGGGAAGGATTCTGGGTTAGAGACAGAAAATTAGGAATAAATGATACCACCAAGGGAGAAAGCATGAATAAAAAGGCCAAGGGCTGAGCTCTAAAGTACAGAAATATTTAAAGGTCAGGGAAACATTGAGAAACCAGTAAGGCAGGTTGAGTAAGAACAGCCAATTAAGTAAGAAAACTAGGGGAGTGTGGTATTCTGAAATCCTGGGGAAGAAATAGTTTCAAGAAAGAAAAGAAAAATTGGGTTAATTGCATTAAATGTAGAACTGACTAATAACTACTACATGTAGAAATAGAGAATCAGGCCAGGAACCACGGCTCATATCTGTAACACCAGTAGCTGGGAGACTGAATCAGGAGGATCGCAGGTTTGAAGCAAACTTCAGCAATGTAGTGAGACCCTCAGCAACCTAGCAAGAGCCTGTTACAAAAATTTAAAAAGGGCTGGGGGGTGTAGCTCAGAGTTAGAATACCCCTGGGTTCAATCCAAAGAAGGAAGGAAGGAAGGAAGGAAGGAAGGAAGGAAGGAAGGAGGGAGGGAGGGAGGGTAGGAGGGAAGGAAGGAAGGAAGGAAGGAAGGAAGGAAGGAAGGAAGGAAGGAAGGCTTTGATCAAAAATAAAAGTTTTAAGCCAAGCACAGTGGCACAGGTCTTTAATCCCAGAAACTCAGGAAGCTGAGGCAGGAGGGTCTCATGTTTGAGGCCAGCTGGGTGATTTAGCAAGATCCTGTTTCAAAATAAAAAGATCTGGGGGTGAAATTCGGTGGTAAAAGCCCCTGGGTTCAATCCCCAATATCGCAAAAATAAAGAAAAGTCTTAATGATGACCTAAAAGCAAAGCCCAATTAAATAGATTTAATGAAAAAAATGGAAAATGAAAACCAACATAGATAACTCTTTCAAGGAGTTTTTTTCTATAACAGAGAGGAGAAAAATAGGACATGGGCATTAAGAGAGGTGACTTGATAATGGGAGATAGTACATTACATTATGTTGATGACTCTAGCACAGCATGAAAAAATAATTATGTAAGAAAGAGGGGAGAATTTCCAGAGCTAAGACTTTTGGTAGGCTATCAAAAGGTCATCTAGTACCCAAGTGAAGAGGTTGGATTTATTAGCAGTAAGGATTGTTTGCATTTTCTTATGGGAAAGAAAGCATCCAGATGTTGGTAAATGGATATATGTGTATGGGGAGACATCTTCTCATTGCCTGTAGACTTTGTGAAATCAGAAGCAAAGTCATTCATGGAGAGTGAGGAGAGGGAAATACATGATCATTGGAGAAGATGTTTAGAGATTTGAGTAGAGAGAGGAGTGATTTTGTAAAGGAACAAAAAATACAGTAGAATTCTCAGGCAAGTCTAAGGTATTTGCTCCAGGATAATGGTCTTTAGGGGAAAACCAGTAGCATGATTTTTGTGTTGTCTTCTTTTTTTTTTTTACCCAAATTGGGCCATGTGAAAGTTTGAGAGGGGTAAGTGAGTAAAACAGAGCAAGATAAAGTACAAGGATATTGAAGACAGTTTATTCATTTATTTATTTATTTATTTATTTATTGCAAAACTGGGGATTGAACCCAGGGGCATTCTACCTGTGAGCTACACCCCCAGCCCTATTTTTTATTCTTTATTTCAAAACAGGGTCTCACTAAGTTGTGGAGGGCCTCACTAAGGAGCTGAGTCTGGCTGAGAACTTGCGATCCTCCTGACTCAGCCTCCCAAGTACTGGAATTACAAGCGTGCGCCACCACGCCCAGTTTGAAGACAGTTTATAAAGAGTGGTTAATTATGGCCTGTGGAATGTAAGTCAAATAAGTAGAGAAGCCTAAATATGATGAAAGTAATGAAAAGGAAACAACAACAGCAACAACAAAAATAAGGAAAATCAAATGAACTGTAGGTCCTAAGGGGGTTCAAAAATTTATTGAAGTTTGAGGACCAGGAGGAGTGAAACTGGAAGGCAGTTGATGGTAGTGGTGAGTGGGATAATCAAAACTGACGTGATGGTGGACTAGCAGTTTGCAATAGTGGCAGGGCTTCAGGTATGACCCTGGGAACCAATGGCAAGCTGGAAGGAGGAGAAGAGGATTAGAAGAGAGAAGGTCATAGAGATGAAAAGTGAGGCTATTAAAAGGATTCTATTCATGGATATTGAATGACATAGTTTTCTTTTCCAGAGTTGTAAATAGAAGGAACTGAATGGAGCAAAAAGAGATTGAGGTCATTGGGATAGGTCAACAGGAGTTTCCAGATGAGGATACTTGAGTTTAATCACTTCAAGTTCATATATTCAGTGAATAGCATCTACCACATATAAATGTGTGTGTATGGATCACCTGAGGAGCTTATTAGAATGGAGATTATTTGGCAGATCTGTGATAGGGCTCAGACGATGCCACTACAGTACATAAAATGGAATAAATGAGAGAGAGAGAGAGAGAGAGAGAGAGAGAGCGATCAAGTTTACAGAATAGTAAATACCATTCAGAGAAGCTATTAAGTTCTTTTCTTCTTCTTTTTTAAATTTTCTTCCCAAGTACCCAGGACCAAATTAGACTCTCATTTTAAACATGAATAGAGGAAAATATCAAAACCAACCCACTATGCTATAGTTATTGCCTCATATATAACCAGGTGTCTTGAATATATGTCTAAAATGCTTCAAATATTACTGTTTTATTTAGGTAACAGCATAAGAAAGGAAAAAAAATATTCTCTTTCTCTGAAGGGGATATTGATGTTCTTTGCTTCTATTAAAAAAAGTGCCTGGTGAAAAGCTGTATTGACCTTTTGTTTGTTTAAAGAAAATGGTAGATCTCAAGGAAGTGAAATTGTGAACACATGTGATTCATTGCAATTAAGAGATGGTCTTGATCCAAATGAAAGTCTATTTCCTGAAAGATGAAAAACTTAGTATATGGCACAAGTATTCAAAAGAAAGACATAAACTCT
The DNA here is from genome assembly GCA_004027185.1 of Glis glis. NCBI lineage: Eukaryota > Metazoa > Chordata > Mammalia > Rodentia > Gliridae > Glis > Glis glis. The sequence continues at coordinate 59,966 of PVJS01005249.1, forward strand.
TCCATTAGCTAAAGTTTTGGAGCAGGCCACTCCACAGTGCTGTAAAGGAATAAAGAAGACCCTATTTCCCATAATACGCTTCCCCCATTATGATCAATAGAAGACGTACACTTGGAACCCAGCTGATTCTCTTTTGCTCCCTCTCCCTCTGTTGCTACCTAGGAGAAGAATCAGAAAACAGGGTTAAACCTAAATGAAAAATTGAAGGTCTTAGAGATTATGAATTGGATTGATGAGTTTTTCTTTCTGAAGGACAACATGCAGATTAAATAGCTTTTAACTGTTCTTAATGCAACCGAAAGGTTATGGTCGTCTGCTAAAAACTCAGTTTCATCCACAGTTTATGTAAGTTGTTCACATTACTCACTCGGTAATGATGTACTTGGCCCCATGGTTTGTGGTCTGGTTCTCATTTGTTTGGTATTGCATTCCAAGACTGCAATGACTCAGAAATGTTCCTTATTTTTTACAGTAAGAAGAAATAGCATGCTTTGCTTCAAACATCTCCAGTTTAATCACTTGTCTGTAGTCTTCCCACAATCTATCCAACAGGTGTATGTAAGTGAAGACTTCCACAAATTGGGTGAGAAGAACCAATATCTTCAATCAGGCAACTTCCAAAGTTATCTACTTACACTCATATGACATCAACAGAAAATTTACTCTCTTGGTGATACTGTACATTACTTATTCTTATCAAAGTATAACTGCTACTTATTCTTATCAGAGTATAGGTGCTGACTATTAGCAAGTAGGCTTTTCAGAATATAACAAAAATTTCAAAGATTAAAAAAAAACACCCTATTTATCTGCAATCCTTAGCAAGAAGATATGAGGGAACATGAAAGTTGTACTCACATCTATTCAGAGAGATGTTGTATGTATGAGATATAGATTCTTACTACATTGATATGGAAGATAAAAGTAGGAACAATGGATAAAAATATAAGCAGATACATTTTGATACAATATAACTTTATTCTATGAACTCTTAAGCTTTAGCAATCTCATAAAATATAATGGTTTTCTTCAATGTTTCTAAAAACCATATGAGACATTAATCTCAAAATATCTGTTTCCTAACAAACCTGACTTTCCTGCACTCTAGGAGTGTTCCAGTCAGCATCCTCACTGCAGTGACCCCAAAACACTTAACAATACAACTTAGAGGAAGGAAATTTATTTGCTTACAGTGGTGGAGATTTCAGGGGTTCAGTCCATGTGAGACCAGGTGAAGCCTGCGTAGCTCAGGGCATGGTGCTGGGAGCAAAGAGAGATGAACACAAAGGCTCTGCTCTCATATCATGGAGGCTGGAAGCAAGACAGAGAGAGAGAGAGCAAGGGGATGAGGGACCATATATAATCCCCAAGGCCACACCCCCATGAACCACTTCTCGATAACTAAACCCTGCCTCCAACATGACTGCCTTGTCTACATGAGGTCTAGGGGGACATTATAAATCTAAACCATAACAAGGAGGCAGCTAATAGGTATTTATTCAATGAAAAAGAAATGACCTCCCTCCAGATATACCCTTTTCCTATGTTTACTTTTCATAGCTCTTAGGTTACCTGATTCCTTCTTTTTTTCCAATAGCAAACTATAGCTCTTTTCTCCACTGGCCAGCAACAGAACTTGAGCTCCACCAGAAATAAAGGGAAGAACGTCTTTAATTTAAGGTATTCTCTTCCAAAGGAACATGTTTTAAATTGATATTATCTATAACATATTAAATATAATAGAGTAAAAGTGTGAATTAATATATTAGCCAGAATTCATTCTTAGATCAAAAAAAACATGATCAAAAGGGTCCTTAAGAAATAAAATACAGAGCGATAGAGTTGGGTAAGAAAATTTAGAGACAAAAACATGCAGAAGTGCCATCTATAAAGGAAAGACTGTAGTATCAGGATAGCAACAGGTGTCTAGGAAAACAGGCTCTGTCTGTTGTTTGGGGTGTGTGTGTGTGTGTGTGTGTGTGTGTGTGTGTCCCCTTGAAGCATGCTTCCAATGGTTTTTAAGAAATTACCTTAGAAAAGTTAGAACAGAGTTCCAAACCTGACAGAAGTTCAGATAAACCAACTGGAAGTTAAAGGAACGGCATCTAGTGCCGTTCTCTTAATTATTTGAAATTTCTCTGATTTGACTGATCTGAATGTGGTAAGAATCCTTTGTTCAGTGAACTTCTACTCTCTATCTATTGTTTCATAAAGGAATGGGCATTTTAATTGGAATTAGAACTAGAAAAAACATTCTCAGAAGGATGTACAGCCCTTTAAATTGAATAATGTTACAGAAAGCTTATTGGATTTCTCATTTTACTACTGACTAAGGAAAAACTAACACTAGAGGGACACCTGTCAAGGGTCTGCACCTGGAAGTCACCCTTAAGTTATGACAAGAAGGCCCATAGGACACAACTGCAGCACCCCTGGGTGCCCTCTCCATAGGAGGAGCCAAGGAGCGAGACCGGCACTTAGATGGGGTCAGGATGGGGCTGATTAGCAGCGTCACAGGGTAGCATTTGTTCATCAGCCAGAGGCAAACAGAACTGTTGTTCTTTTTCTATATCCAAGTTTTCTGCCAATTGAAAGTGCTCCAGTTTGTTATTAGATTCAGGTGTTCCTGCAATTGTCCATTTCTACCCTTTTGTTCCCCCTTGCCTGAGATTGTGTAGTAGTTTATGAAGCTTCTGGCATTAACTAATGTATTTTCTTTCTAAGTAGTGCCTGCAACCCCCTGCGTGTCTCTGGTTTGTTAGCAGGTGGCTTGGCCTGCCAAGAAGCAACTAGTGATCTTGGATTACCCTCAGGATTTAGCCAGGTCCCAAAATTGGTATCGGCCCTTACACATATCACAGAGCTTCCTGGGTACGTTAGGGTCCATCCATAGGGTACAAAGCTTTACTGAAACAACACATCCGAACAGGGATAAAACTTGACTATAGGATTCTTTAAAGTTACTTTTATAAGTCACTGAGGGAATGAGAAAAGAGGAAACAGGTGAAAAGTTTGGGCCAAGTGAACTGCTGTTCCAAGTATTTCACAACTGGGGAGGTAGCAGGGATTTCAGAAAACAACAGCAAATTGCTTTTGCGAGGCTTCTTAATCTGTGTTGCCTAAGTGGAGGAAGGCCACTCCTACTCGGAAAACATTTGCCAGATCTTAGGTTGGAACCTACCCCTAAAGGAGGGCTGCAAACTGGAACCGCAAAATGAAGATTACAATTACATGATGCAGTCAGGAGCTAGAGATGCCTTCGATTATTTACCCAACCACACAATAAAAGTGACAGGAGTTGTGTATCCTTAAACAACCTCCTGCTGGCAGAGGGATATCATTAAATGGCCTGTTTTGCTGCTAGATGCACTAAAGATTAGATAAGAAAGCAAACAGTCCCTTATGGGATACTCCAAGTCCTTTCACTGCCAAAATAAGATCCCAGACTGTATCAAAAGCAGAAAGGACTCTAGAATATCTATCAGTGCTTCTCAGGAGCAGAGATGACATTTAAAAATCAAAGCATTAAAAGAGTTAAATATCAAGAATGGAGCGTGGCAGACGATGTCAAGAGGGCTTCAGCATGTGGCTTGTAATGAAATGTGCCGCCTGTAGGATGTTCTTCTATAATTGTTCAGATTTGTTTGTTAATACACATCATAAACCTAATAAATCATGATGATGTATTACTCTGTGGGTCAGAGGAAAGCAGCAGGGTAGAAAGAGAGTAAGCAGGAGTCTGGTTGCAATTCTACCATTAATAAGCTAGGTGGGATCCAGATAACTTATATCATAGTTCTCTGGTGTGTAAAAATTAGAGATATGGACTAAGGACTTTTCCAATTCTTGAAATGAACCAGCTTCTAATCTCGAACCTATCTGTCATATTTTAGGTTATCAGTAGAGAGCCATATGTCAACAATCACTGAATGGTAATCGTAGCTAAAACAGGGACTAAGACAAAAACAGAAAATAAATGGTATGCTGGTTACTCTTATGAGAAGATCACTAGGAAAGGAATTTTGTCCTTTACCAGAACATTTGCTCTGTCCTATACAACTACCAACTCTCAGCAACACACACACACACACACACGTTCATATATGGATTATTGATATACTAACAAGCTATAGCACTCATGAATATTTCATTAGAAGACAACTGCACATAGACCAAAGAAATAAAGAATGCAGTGCTCATCCAAATTAACAAAAAGATTATTTGCTTTATAGAAATATTGCCATTTTCTTCCTGTAAATGCATTGCTGCCCTGATTTATTCTGGGTTAGAAATTTATATATACACTTATTTTTATTAAACTGTGTTCCATTTATTCAAGATACAATTACTGCAGGTAGAGTATGTAATCCATGTGACATTAGTCAGTGATGACCCAAAGATGAAATGTTTGGTTTGTCCCTATGCTTGAATGGCTTTCATTCTAAGTAGCAAAGACTGACACATGCAATAGAGATATTTTAATGTGATAACTACAACAGTCATGAACAAAGCAGTTTGGAAAGCCAGAGAACTCAGAATTAGTAATTCTGCCTTTTGTGAAAAATGGAAATCATCCAAGAGGGTTCACAGAAGATGACAGTTTTTGAGGTGGATGATTATAGGTTTGACCTTTTCCAGAGCAAAAGCTTTTAATTAGATCTAGAGCACAAAGACTGTGGCAGGAAATGCATCCCAGACAAAAGAATAGCATTGGCAAAGGCATGGAGAAATGGAAATTTAGTAAATAGTTGGTGTCTCCATGTGATTAAATGGGAGAGATCAGAGGAAAGGAAGAGATGAGTATGAAAAATAAGGAAGCCTTTGCTGTAGAAAACACTAAAGGCTTCTGTGTTACTTAGAGGCAATGAGAAGGAGTTATCAAAACTGACATAATTTATTCATTATGCGATCAGTGATATAAATAATAATAATAATACTAATTATTAATAATAATAATTTCTAAAAAGACCAGGGGAATAAATTGGGAACCAACTTGATTGAAATCTACCTGAACCCTGCTGCAATTTGGCGCCATCTGGTGACAATTTTCTGATTGGGTTTAAATATCCACCAGGAAGGTTCTGGTTCCTGTGGTGACTGGATTTCTAGGACTTGGTTAGTGATTTCAATAAGTTAATGGCCTCTGCCTCTTTGACTCGATTTGCTGAGCCAGGAGAATATTGGGAACCTGGTTGCCTGCAGCCCCTGCCCCATTTTCTCTTTACTCTTCTTAGCCCTCCTTTCTG
>PVJS01005250.1:0-39378 GCA_004027185.1 Glis glis
AGAGAGAGAGAGAGAGAGAGAGAGAGAGAGACAGGGAGAGAGAGAGAGAGAGAGAGAGAGAGAGAGCGAGCAAGCGAGCTGAGGCTGGCCGCGAACCCGGATCCTCCAGTTCCCGCTTCCCAAAGTACTGGGATTACAAGCATGCCCCACCACTCCCGGCGACTTTGCTTTTTATACTGAATAATTCAGGGAATAATGGCAACTATTGATATTATATTTGCATAGTTTTGATACCATAAGTTATCTAAAGATAATTTAAAGTATATGGGGTGAAATGGGTCATTTATATGCAAATACTACACCATCTTATTATCCATGGATTTGGTACCCTTGGCAGTCCTAGGACCAATCCCCTTTGTATACTCAGACACAAAAGCATTCATTTGAAACTGGCTGTATACAATCCTAGAAGTACTTAATGAAACCAATTTACTTGTGTGACTCTGAAAAGTACGGTTTTATTTGTAAGTATAAAGAAATTAAGCTATTCAGCAAACTATCTCGAGAATTAAAATTTGTATAAGGCATCACTGAAATCCTAAAAACTAAAATGGCTTTGGTCATATTTTACAGTTTGTTTATAAGGGGAATTAGTGTATTTTTGTCAAATAACCTTTAACAAAGAACCATTATTCAGTATTTGGGGGGAGGAGTTTAAAATATATAGATATATAAGACGTGAGGGTTTGGTTTCTCAAGAGAGCTAAGAGAAAGCGATTCATTTACAGTTCCACTCAAAATGGCCTTGTTCTCCCTAGCTGCTCCTCTTGGCAATTTTTAATCCAGTTTCCTTTGTACCCTGATGGAATGTGTTAGAAGTCACAATGGAGACTTAATGGTAGTTGATAAATTCATTGGTATACTTGTTAGGTTAGGAGCTCTTGGCTTAAAAAAGACTTTTTTTCCAATCTTACAGGATTTTACACATTACTTCAGTCAGGAACTTTGGTGCAAAATCCAAATTACTAGTCCATCTTAATAAAATTCTAACCCACTGAGCAAATATGTAGTAGGTTTCTACCACCTACTAATCGTTATGCTATTGCTAAGAGAAAAAAGATAGAACAGACCCCATCATAAGAAGATTAAAGAATATACATGTGCACACAGGACCATGAATATATAATCAGAAAGCATTGCTGATTCATAGTAAATGTGCTCTAGTCCACCTGGGAAGTTTTTTTTTTTCTTTGTAGCACAGGGATTTGTATTACACATCATTTTGAAAACTGTGACACGTAGAAACATTGGTTATCTACACAGAACGAGATGTTTCCTCTTTATCACCAAAGAAGGCAATGAATAGAAAGAAATGCCATTCTCATGCTTGTGTACTTGTCCAGGGGATATCAATAGAGAGTAACAGAGTGGACGGTGGGTGGGATTGGATCTGCCTCCCTTACTCTCACTGTAACATGTCCACGCCATGTTTCCAGGGGAAACCAGAGACAGACCTGGTAAGCTGTCCTTGATGAGCAGTGATTGGTTTCCTCCACATTTACTGATTTTTTGATGCCATGGATGAATGCTTTATGTCTCTAGAAATTCCTTAAAGGAATCCAACAAATCTAGAAATCTTATGTTAATTTAAATGTCACTGCAGGACACTTTGGATATGTGTTTTATGCTGATGTGTATTGGTGAGCTATATGCATCATGCATACACGTGTGTGTGGAGGTGTGTGCATAAATACATTCATGTATAATTCTAGGCAAAAATACGTTTTCTGTAACAAGGCATGACCTGCCCCTGACTTAGCAAGGGCTTTGATAGCAGCAGTAAGACACAATGATGGCTTAGATCCTATGATTATAGAAGATGGCTAAATGCTGGAATATTCTAGAGTCACCAGGAGGCTGACCCTATATTAGAGAACTAGCTAAAGTGTGCATTCTAGAAAAATAATAAGTTCAAAGTATATAAAATATTAAAGATTGGTAAGAGATATTGAAGTATTTCTACTAGTATATTTGCACTGAAGTTCTTGAATCATGATTTTAAAAGGCTTAATCATATAAACTGAAGTTACTGGCCAGTCTCTTGCATTTTATATAACTTCTTATAGTCTTGAAGAATTATGCCCTAATAATTTATTATCATTTCTGTCCAGGATACACTTGATAAAATTAGAGAAAGAGAATTTATGACAGTCAATACTGCTACAAAGTTTGCTCAAAATTGAGAGGTGATGCTGTCCAAAACAGACTTTTAAGAGCAATGTACCTCCATTAAACGGCTCCTTAGTCAGGCCTAGTGGTGCACGCTTGTAATCCCAGAACTTGGGAGGCTGAGACCATAGGATCTGGGTTCGCAGCCATCCTCAGCTACTAAGTAAGACCCTGTTTCAAAATAAAGAATGAAAAAATAGGGCTTGGGGTGTAGCTCAGAGGTAGAATGCCCCTGGGTTCAATCCCAGTACCACAAAAAAAAAAAACAGCTAGCTCCTTGATAAAGCATCAGTCATAACAACAACTCCTTGAGTAAAACACTTTCCATATGGGTCTTTTAAAGATTTATCTCTTGATAAATGGAGATGTTAGGTTAGAGTTTTATACACAGAGTCATAGACTGTATGTTTTCCTGTGTACTCCTCTTCCACTTTTAAAATACACATTTACTGGTGCATTGTATTCATACATCATAATGAGGTTCCGAGTGATAGAAATATACATGCATACAACACTTGGTGTGGTGTTCTCTGGATTCTACCCTGCTCCTTCCTCTTTTCTTCCCTATATGTGTTCCTGAGATTGATACTGATAACTTCATATGTGAACATAGAATTATTTGAACTGTTTCCTTCATCAAGTCAATGTTTCCCCTTCCCTCTCCCCTCCCCTACTCCACTTCCACAATTCTACTGATTTCTCTCCTCACTAATCTGAAGTCCCGTTTGCTTCCCAATTTCTCTCTAGCTTTCACATATGAGAAAAAACATATGACACTTCATTTTCTATAACTGACTGATCTCACTTAGTGTAATATTCTCCAGTTCCGCCCACTTTGCTGCAAATGACATAATTGTATTCTTCTTTATGGCTGAGTAAAATTCCATTGTGTGTATATACCACACTTTTATAATCCATTAATCTGTTGACAAACACCTAGATTGGTTCCACAATTTGGCTACTGTGAATTGTGCTGCTATAAACACAGAAATGCATGTTTCACCATATATTTTTACTTCAGTTACTTCGGAAAGATACCCCGGAATGGTATAACTGGATCATATGGTAGTTTCATTTTAAGTATTCTGAGGACTTCTTGTTAGAATTACTGTATTTTCTAGAAAAAAAACTAAAGGGTGAATCTTTGCTCTTCAATTACATCAATGTTTATATGCACCATAAATTCTGCTAGGACCCTCCAACAAAAGACCATAAAAAGAATGGTCTAAATTCAAAATTCTTTAATAAACACTAGTAGTTTCAACGAATACCCTAGGACAATCTACATGAACACTATTATATCAGTCTTTGGGGACTTTGAAGTATGTATTACCTATTCCCTTACTACTTTGAACAATTTCAAGAAAAATGATTCATGAATGCATTTGATTTAAAACAACTGTGGCTTCCTTGTGAAGACACCAGGGTTTGGAGATGGGAGTTTTCCTTTCCTTGCTTCAGGTAGCAGTAGTTCTTACAAAACAAAACATCTGTCACTATTGCTTTGTTTTTAATTTTAAAACAGGGTCTCACTAAATTTCAGAGGGCCTCGAGAAATTACTAAGGCTGGCCACAAACTTGCGATCCTCCCGTCTCAGCTTCCCAAGTACTAGGATTATAGACCTGTACCACCACGCCCGACTCTGTCACTGGTTTTCAAAACCTCATTTGTAGCTTTATTTGAACTGTCATGAAAGGAATGTACAGAGAATGGATACAGATAAGTATCAGAATATAAAATTAAATGGAGTGTTAAGATCACAAGATATAAAAACTAGAATTAGAACTGTAGTTTGGGAGGAAATATACAAGACATATGCCCTTGGTGATTTTATGATTACACCATATATTTGCTCCAAGTTGCACGTTGATCTACTCATAGAGAGAAGCATGGCCATTGGCTTGGACTTTCCTATCAACGTTGAAGCTTGCTTCAGTATTTCCTAAAGACAACGCTTGATTGATGCTCCAGTTCCCTCAGCCTGTTACTCTCTTTTGGAAACTCCCCTTTAGCACCAAACTTTTGAAGATGTTTTCTCCAGACTATTTCTCCACTTCCTCTGCCCCATTCTCTCCTCAGTTCACGTAGTTCATCTTCCCTTTCTTGACCTCAACTGGAAGTTCTCTCTTGAAATTGATATTCATCAAGCTGGGCGTGGTGGCACACGCTTGTAATCCCAGTACTTTTGGAGGCGGAGACTGGAGGATCCAGGTTCGCGGCCAGCCTCAGCTCTACTCTCTCTCTCTCTCCCTGTCTCTCTCTCTCTCCTTAGTGAGGCCCTCCACAACTTTGTGAGACCTGGTTTAAAAATAAAGTATACAAAATAGGGCCGGGGGTGTAGCTCGGAGGTAGAACGCCCCTGGGTTCAATCCCCGGTACTGCAAAAAAAAAAAAAAATGACATTCATCTCTGTCTTAATCAGTTTTCTGTTGCTATAACAAAATATCTGAGAGTGGGTAATTTATTAAAAATAGACGTGAGTTAGGCATGGTGACCCACAACTGTAATCCCAGTACTTTGGAGGCTGAGACAGGAGAATTATAGGTTCAAAACCAGCCTCAGCAACTTAGTGAAAGTCTTAGCAACCTAGGGAGATCCTGTTTCATAGCAAAAAAAAATAAAATAGGGGTGGGGGTGTATCTTGGAGGTAGAATGCCCCTGGGTTCAATCACCAGTGACACACACACACACACACACACACACACACACACACACAGAAGTAGTGCATATAGCTCATGGTTCTGGAAGCCACAAAGCCCCAGAGCATGGTGCCAGCATCTAGTTGGCATGTTGTGCAGGTCTTCTAGATGGATCCTGATGTGGATGGCATCCCAGAGTGAACAAGGACAAGCATGCCAGCTCAGGTCTCTCTCTTTTTATAAAGCCACTGATGTCATCACGGGGGCCCTATCCTCATGGCCTCATCTTAACCCAAATGAATTGGACCATTCTGGTGGCTTCCTGACTGACCTTCCAGCCCCCCAAACCCCCGCACCCTATAGCACTTTCCCCAATATTCCCCATCTCATTGTCTACTTACTGACTGCAGAACCTGAGCTTGGGTCCCTCTAACTTGCAGATCCTCATCCATTTGCTTTCCCAGCAGCCTCGGAGGCTTTGCACAGGCTTCTTGTTACGAGGCTCTGCAGGCAGATCTCCACCTTGCTTGTCTCCTTTGCGGCAGAGGCTCTCAGCCTGTGTGTCACCCCTGTGTGGTCTCCCCGAGTCCCATTCACATCCACAGTTGGCATATCCCTGGGCATTTATCGCCTTCTCCCCTCAATGCAGTCTCCATTCTCTGAAATTGTCCCTTTCTTGGACATGTTCTCTTGTTTCCTCTCTGTGTGCCCCCACCCCCAAATGTGCTCTTCCCAACAACAGACACCTTGTGTTCTTGCCTTCACTGCAGAGAGCAGCGCGTGGCACGGAGCAGGTGCACAGGAAGTGTTGTGTGAAGGGATCGCAGAGTTCACAGGATCCTTCCAGAGACATGGCAGTTTCTTTTGGAATCCCAATTCTTCTGAGCCAAGTGAAAAACAAATTGTACCTGTGGGAATTGAGCTACCAAATGATGTTTCCCAAAGACCCCGCTCACAGCCACAGTAACAGCTTCACGGGGGCACTCACACATGCTCAGTGAAAGCCAGCCCCAGAGCCGCCTTTTAAAAGGAACCTGTGGGCAGTCTGAACAGCGAGGGCTGAGCTTTCTGGCCTACAATTACAAAGCTTGATTCAGTGATAAAACCGGTAATGGCTGTGGGAACTAGGAAAAGGTATATGCTCAAAAATATTCTCTATAAAGATGATTTCTCTAAGCCTCACTTGCATAAGAGTTAGGCAGCTTGTAGTTCCGACATACAGAGCTTCCTCCTGTCCTGGAGGTCCAGAGGCCTTGAGCCATCTAGCAGCAAAATGGGCACGTTCTCCACCCATTTCAGAACTGCAGGGAGGTGAAGATGATCCTCCATGTGGCTATGGGACTATAGAGAGTTTCACTTATAGGATGAAGAAGTGACCGATTGCACCCTTGAAGGGCAGAGGTAGGTTTCCTGAGAGGGGGCAGTAGGGGGCTCAGCAGCAGGACAACATGAGGAGCTCATGAAATGGCGAGGAAACCCCAGAAAGCTCTGTAGAGCTAGGGAGACTCCTGACCAGTGTCTAAACACACCCAACCTGCCTGCATGCCCCCCTTGAGGGTAGATTTTCTCCCGCAGAATCCAAAGTCTGATCTATTTGTGTCAAGGGTCATTGACTGCCCCACCATCAGCCAGTCTGGTTTGAATGAATTTCTTCTCTCTTCCTAACTCTTGTATCCTGCAAAGATATATTCCAGCCCCGATGGACAGCAGTCCCTAGACAAGCCAATAGCCTCTCATGTGCTTCCTCCTCACACTCCTAACAGAGATGCACCGACTCCAGGGCTACTCCGCTCAGACTGTCTTGTTTTCTCTGTATTCTTGGTGCTGAAGAAGACCTTTTACACAGGATGGGAAACAGAATGAGCAGAGGTCTTAGGGAATAAACAGAAGTATAATTATGAAAGTAACAGTCTTCCCTCAGAGCCTACCAGGAAATTCTGCAATAGAAAACCTTGGTCCTTAAACACTAGCATCTCAGCAGGGCATTACCTGTTAAGGCACCAAGAACACATGTTCTCTGTCTTCCCAGGAGCGTTTCCTTTGCAAAATGAGCTTGGGATGTTAAGTAGGCAATTCGGAGAAGGTTGCGATGAACAGTGATGGAGCAACTTGAAGCAGGGGCATCTTGCCAACACAGCGCCTGGCTCTTGGCCAGGTGATGCGGACAGAATTGAGAATGAACACAAAAGCAGGTGGGGCGACCTGAGACTCAGCACATCCACTCCACAGCTGGTCTCCGTTACCCCTGAAAAAATGAGGTCTATGAGCTCAGAATTGCATTAACCATTCTAATTTTCCTGAGCATCAACCCTGGGCTGGAACAGTGTGGAATGAGGAAAGTGACGAATGAGGGCACGACGGGAGCTGAGCTTCAGCATGTTTCCTCCCAAGGCAACCATGCGACCTCTCCCAGTACAGGGTAGTAAGCACCATGGTAACTGTGCACCATACCACATCACAAATACCGAGTAGGCACACACACAGGTAGAAATGGGCGGGCGCGACCTAGGCTGCGTTTCAGATTCAGTGTATGGTAACTCATGTTATAGTTTTCAAAGGATGCCTGTTATTTCATTTTTAATACTTTTATTGGTGCATTGTAATTATAGATCATAGTGAGGTTCAAAGTGATAGAAACATAGGCTCGAGGACAGCCTCAGCAAGTAGTGAGATTCTCATCAATCTAGTGAGAAACTGTTTCAAAATAAAAATAAAAATAGGGCTGGGAGTATAGCTCGGAGACAGAATGCCCCTGAGTTCAATCCTCAGTACCATATAAGAAAAAATTATTTGAACTGTTTCCTTCATCAATTTACCTTTTCTCCCTCCTCACCTGTCATTTTCTTTGAGAAGGGAATTCATGCTTATAGAGTAATTGTATAGTCATCATAAGGTTTACACTCCACATGAGCAAATATTATATTAAAGACTATGCCATCTACCATTGAACCACAATTCTCAGATATTAAAAGTACATATGTCCAAAGCAATCATGTAGAAAGCAGATTTATCTACCTAAAGATGACTAATTACTATATTGCAAGAAAAGATAAAAAGTTAAGAAACAAATGGTAAAGTGAGAAAATTTTGCCTCACATGGAAACTGAATTTGAAGATTAATATTTTATTATATAAAGAATTTCAGCCGGGTGTGGTGGCACATGCTTGTAATCCCAGTACTTTGGGAGGCGGAGACCGAGGATCCTGGTTTGCGGCCAGCCTCTCAATCAATCTCTCTCTCTCTCTCTCTCTCTCTCTCCTTAGTGAGGCCCTCCTTAACTTTGTGAGACCCGGTTTCAAAATAAAGTATAAAAATAGGGCCGGGGGTGTAGCGAGGAGGTAGAACGCCCCTGCGTTCAATCCCCGGTACCGCAAAAAAAAAAAAAAGAATTTCAAAGAAATAATAATAAGCTAGTGAACTAAGAAAAGTTTAAATTTAGCACTCCCAGGAAGGGAGTTTTAAATGTTTATTAGAACTGGCAATCAACATTTAACTTCAATAATTTAGGGACATGATAGTTAAAAAAAGGAGACAAGATTTTTGATCCATTATTTCAAAACAGGGAAGGCATAAAATTTTATATCAAGTATAAGATTTGATTTTCAAACACTACTAGTAGAAGTAAAAATCAGTAAAGCTGTCTTCAAGGGTAATTTGGTGTTATTAAGTGCTAAAATATCTATTCCTAAAGTATTTGCACATTTGGATTAGAAGGCAAATAAAATTATGGTAAGTGAAGCATTTTTGTTATAATTAACATCAGAAACAATCAAAATATCTTTTAATAGGATATTAATATTTATTTATCAATTAAAGCTATATCATGGAATAATATGCTAAAGTACAAAGAAAAGACTTATGTGAACTAAAGTGGAAAAAACCCTATTACTTATTGAATGAATGCGATCAAATATGTACTTTAAATACAAAACAAATTTCACATTGTATAAATACATATAATGCTATATATATACATTTTTTTAAAAAATCTTGATAACAAAATGCCAGATTCCTTTGTGTGAGGAGCTCAGGACTGGGGGGGGGATTAAGATGTTGGGGTGTTTCTTTTCCTTCTGTTTATATCTTACTCCAAGTGTGCAATACTACGTTATCTACCCGAGTGGGAGTGGTTTAAATGAACATGTGCTAATATGTGGTCAAAGAAAAGCCACAGGACATTAACAGAGGAGAACGAGTAGATGAAAACAGGTTAAATTATGCTTGATGTCTCTTGAATATTCAGGAGAATAAAAACAAGATAAATAGATGCCACTTAATCCATAACACTCAAAAGTGTTGGAAGAGTCTTGGGGAAACAGATCCTTAGGAACTGTTGGAGAGAAACTGATAGGAGCTTTCTGGAGAGTAATTTAGCTATGCCTCTCAAAATTCAGATTTTCCATAGGTATTAACCTAGCAATTATAATTCTAAGAATTTATCTCACAAAAATACCTAGAAACATGCAAAGGCATATATAGATGAATGTTGATTCTGATATTGTGGGCATAGCTGGGGGAAGGAAGGAGACATAAGGGATTGATCATTTTACATCCACACTACCAATAAAAAGCACTGAGGAGGTACAAGTGATATCCAACATGCTTATAAAAATGGAATAAACAATTTTAGTGTCCCATTAATTTTGCGTGAGTGACGCATGTGACCAATGTTTCTTGACTTTCTGGAAGATCATCTTAAACCAAGACTCAAACTATAGGGCAATGTGTATAGTCTCCTGTTTTTATTCTCCATGTCCATAAATTGTATGTTATGAGACAATATCTGTCAATAATCAATATGCCCAGGGAGTATGCTTAGTTTGATAATAAAGAGACTTCTATTTACTGTATTTCTGAATACTTTCCCTGAAGTTACATATTATTTTTGTAATTTTAAAATATTTGTATGACATAGTATATTTCCCCACTGTCTTGTGCTTGTCTGATACCTGGGAAACCTATCTCCTCACACTGAGTAGTGGATTTACATGCCCTTCAAGAACTAATGCTGCAAAATGCGATCAGCAAATTTAATAAAAGCCTGAAAGGTAAAGATAAGCTGGCACTTCAGAAAATTCCCATGTGCCTTCCCTGACATGGGAGTTCCTTGCCAGCACTGGGAGCTGATGCTCCCTTTGTATAGAGTCACAGGATGGTGATGGTGGCCCTGCCTCCTGGCCCCTGGGTCATCAGCCTCATAGATCTCCTGCCTCTAGCAGCTATACCCTGAAGGTACGGTTTTCCCTGTTAGCTTGCCGGTGACAAAGTCGTGGTTTTCTCTCACCACTTTTTCTAGTACAGATTTATATCTGATTTATCAGTGAACAAACAAAATCAGGTACTCCCAGAAAGAAATTATAATTGGTCATTAATTATATCAAAGGGAAACACAAATTAAAACCATGGGGAGACATGCTTTCAGAAGCAAGGACACAATCAGACAAAATAAGCCCATTAATACCACATATAAATCTATGTGCATATACACTGTAAATCCATTGTCTAGGTCATAAGTAGTTACAAGGTGATAACTGCTGTGCACAGACTTGACACACAGAAGGAGAAGGTGATAGTTGAGTAAGACACAGAGGGAGGGAGGAACCACAGAGCTACCAGAGAGGACGAGTGCAGGTACTGGGTGCACATGACTTCCAAGTCAGGGGGCAGAGCGTGTCCAGTGTGGAATGGGGATGGCCAACCACTAGAGACACGTTAGGCCATGCTAAGAATTTTGATTTTTACTGAGAGATAGGAAAGCACTAGCTGGCGTGGAGCAGAAGAGGGATATGACATGGACAGGTCCTGCCAGGGTCTCTGACAACTGTGTGGACAGGAGCTGGAGGGTGTGGCAGATACACAGTGGGGCTACAGTGAGGGGTCGACTATTAGGATCCCCCTATGGGGAGGGCATGATGACTGGCTTGTTCTGTTGGCAGTGGAGGTGATCATATTCTACAGATAGCCCAAAGGCAGAACTGAACAGGAACTGACTATGGACTGGGTATAGAGGAGGGTCCAAAAGAACCCCAGCACTTTTATCCTGGACAACAGGAAGGATGGTTGTGTGCTCATGGGATGGGGGAGACTACACAGGTATGGGTTTGAGGAGAAATGTTGTAAACTAGTTTTATGCATGTGAAGTTTGAGCCCTTCGTTAGGCATCTAAGAATGCTCATTGATGTGAATCCAATCTCAGGAGACTGGTTGAGACTGGAGTTTGGCACTGGGAATTGCTGGCTGTGTGTCAAGGGTCTTGGTGTATATTGAAGAAGATACTCCTTCCTGGTCTATGCAGATGGCCCTGGGTAAGTTCATAGTCCTCCCCCACCTGACCTGTGTGGTATCCATTCTGCACACCAGGCCTGTGGCCCTGAGGATGGCTGTATTGGAGACTGGAGGAGATGGAGAAAGGCACAAACACATATGTATACACAACTGTGCATGTGTGGGATGTGAAACGCCACCAGACTGCATGCTGTGTGCTCACAGGGACCACTTCAGAGCAATGGTGATGACATTACCCTCTACCCTGGTTCTGGGTTTTCCTTCGGACACATCAAACTGCACCAAGGCAGAGTGGAGTCAGAAGAGTCGAATAGAACCAGGGTTGAGATTCTTGCTAAGCAGAAAGTACTAGGATAACTGGATTACTATGAATGTGTGGGATTGGTTGCCATGATGGATATGGTACCAGGTCCATGAATGGTTGCAGGGGTAAGTCTGGACTGGAAAGAGGTGGTAGAGATATGACTTGAGAGTCATGGGTAGACTATAGTGATATAAACAGAAATAAAGGGCATAAAAAATTGCCTCTAAGGGTCTCTGAGCCTAAAGTATTGCCAATGCAGAGGTCTATGGGCTTAAGGACGATCGTGCCAATGGCCCCACCTCCAATCTTGGAAATAGAGGCTTAGAATATGGGAGATTTTTGTGTACAAGCATAGCTCTGAGAGCAGCTACATGTAGGTAGGAAACAAGTTTATGTTTTCTTGTGTCCCATTCCAGACACTGACATCAGGAGCAATGAGTAGAGAGCAGGGGTTCATGGTTTTCTTGGTGGATTCGCCATCCCTAGAACAGAGAGACCATTCATGACAGAAATGGCCTAATTTTCAATGATGCTCTACCACACTAACCAAGGTGCTCAGAGAAAAACCTAGTACAGATCAGTGTCACACACAAACATGTACACAGGTTGTATACATGTCAGTTAAATCAAATTGTAAATTCCTCCATCTACTAAGAAACCAGGGCAGCTACACAATGGTGGGTGAAATACATGTATCATTTTGTCTTCCATTAAAAGGACAGATGTGTCAATCCCCAGGGCCAGGCCAGCCTGTGTCACAGTTTTCTTTTCATCGAAAAGTTGTTTAAATTAAGCAAAATAGGTTACAAAATCAACATACAAAAAATCTATAGCTTTTTTTTATATCAATAATGAATTCATTGAAAAGGAAGTCAGGAAAACAATTCTATTGATATAACCTCAAAAACAAAACAAAAAATAAACAGCAAGAACAAAAAGAAACCCAAACAACAACAACAACAAAAATCTTAGGAATAACAAAGGAGTTAAAACACCTCTATAATGAAAATTGTAGAACAATGAAGAAAAAATGTTGAAGATGATAGAAGTTGGAAAGAATCCCCCCATGTTCTTGGATAAGAAGAATAAATTTTGTCAAAATGCTCATATTATCAAAAGTGATCTGTAGATTAAATGCAGTCCTCATCAGAATACCAATGGTATTATTCACAGAGCTAGAAAAAACAGTCCTAAAATTCAGATGAAAAACAAAAGACCCAGGTTAGCCAAAGCAATTTTGTGCAACATGAACCATACGGGAGGCATCATCATCATAATACCTGATCTCAAATTATACTGCAGAGCTACAATAACAAAAACAATATGGTACTAGAATAAAAATGGATATGTAAACCAATGAAATAGAAGATCACAGAGACAAATGTGCACAGATATGGTCCTCTGATCCTTGACAAAGGTACCCAAAGGTACTTTGGAGAAAGACACTCTTTCTAACCACCTGACAAATGGTGTTTGGAAAGCTGGATATCCATATGTAAGAGAACGAAACTAGATCCCTGTCTTTCACCCTGCACAAAAGTCAACTCAGAGACTTAGTAATTAGACCAGAAATCTTGCAACTACTAGAGGTAAACATTGGGTCAACCCTCCAACATATGTTTCCAGGCAAAAAAATTCCTCAATAAGACCCCCGAAGTTCAACAAATAATACCAAGAATTAATAAATGGGATGGTATCAAATTAAAAACTTCTACACAGCAAAGGAAGCATCAGTGTGAAGAGAGAGCCTACAGAGTAGAAGAAAACCTTTGCCAGCTGCAATTCTGACAGAGGACTAATATCCAGAATATATAAAGAACTTAAAAAACTTAACACCAAAAAACAACCCAAACAATTATTGGGCAAATAAACAGACATTTCTCAACAGAATAAATATCACAGGTGCAAGCTGTTCAGTTCACATATGCTTGAAAGAAAGAATTCAGATGAAACAACTGATCACTGCATTGTGTAAGCAAGAGGGTTTATTACAGGAGAGAGATACTCTCAAGGGAGAGATCAGGTCTCAGCTGAATGGTTAGAGACCTGAATAAAGGCTATGGCCTCTAGCTATATGTAGGGCAGTTTGGGGGGTCTCCAAGTATGGAAATTTCCATCAACATGCCCGCCACCAGTTCTCATGTCTACCTCACTACTTAAGTACAAAGAGTCAATGAATACATGAAAAATATGCAGCCTCATTAGCAATCAGGTAAATTCAAATCAAAAGAACACTGAAATTCCACCTAACTCCAGTTTGAATGGCCATCATGAAGAAGAAAAATAATAATAAATGCCAGGGAAAATATAGGGCAAAAGGATGACTTATATATTGTTGATAAAATTTTAAATTAGTACAACCACTATGAAGATCAGTATGGAAGTTCCTTAAAGACTAGGAGTGGAGCCACCATAACACCTAGCTATACCACTCCTGGTCTGTACCCAAAATAACTGAAGTCAGCATACTATAAGGATGCATGCATGCCCATGTTTATAGCAGCACATTCAAAGTAGCCAAGTTATGGAACCAGGCTAGGTGCCCATCAATGGATGAATTGATAAAACGTGGCATACATGCACAATGGAGTTTTGCTCAGCCATGAAGAAAAACAAAATTATGTAACTTGCAGGAAAATGCATGGAACTGGAGAACATAATCTTAAGTGAAAAAATCCAGACACAGATAGTCAATGGTTATGTGTTTTCTCTCATATGTGGAAGTTAGAAATCAAAGAAGAAATGGGGAAAATCTCATGAAAATATAAGGGGAGACCAGTGAAGTATAGAGGGGATCAGGGTTGCAGGAGGTGAGGAATAGGAAGGTACAGGGAAATAAAACTGACCAAATTCTTAAAGATTATTTATTTTGGTATTTTGAATATGATGTAGCAAATAATTTATATAAAACATAGGAGTGATAGAATCTTAACTCTGCTATTCTTCCTTGAATTACCTCTAAAATTTAATAGTTATTAACCCCCCAAAAATCTTTATAAGTAATTGCAAATGATATTTAAAAAACTGTGGAAAAAATAAAATCAGGCTTATCCTTTAGTATTTGATTTGCATGTAGTTGAGAAAATAAGCCTATTGTAACATCTTCCACATATTCAAAAACCTTTATTTATAGTGTAGTATAGTCCTTATTTGGAAGAAAGCTCATGAATTGAATTTTTAAACACTTCATTTGTTCTTCAATACTATTAGTATGTTTTATGGAGGAGATTTATCTCAGTATTGTGACTACAGATGTTGGTAAAATTCCTTTCAGTTTGTTATCATTTTAATTACATTTCCACATGCTAGAGAAACATGAGGAGTTAATTAATGTGGTTTGACATTACTTGTAAATATTAATATTTATAATTCCATTACACTATAATGCACATTTTTACCAACAAGAAAAGCATAATTATGCCAAAACATAGAAGGCTTTTATTTTGAGGAAATACGAGAACAACAGGGAAAACAGCATTAATCCATCAGTAGTAAATTCTACAAATGGAGATTTTACCTGTTTTATTTACCACTCTCTCAGAAGCCAGAACAGTATCTAGCACCTAATAGTAACACTTTAATTTTGTGAATGATTTGAAGAAATTAGTGAATAAATAAATTACTGGCCCCACGTCCACGAATAGCAGCTGAAACTTTTCCCACTTCCCATTTTGTGGGTCTCCTTGGTATATCTTCTTCTGCGGTTCCTCATGACCCTACCTTTCCACCATCATTGATCTTATATGATTTTGCTGGTCTCCTGGTGTCTCTGGTAGCAGCCCTTGGGGTTCTGCATCTTAGCCCTCGCACATAGAGACATGCAAGGCTCCCAGAGATTGGAAGAATATGTCATCTGTGGACCTAGTCTTATTCCACGGACACACTCCAGAGATCACAGATTAAAAGTGGCATCTAAGTCTCCCTTTTCAGCACCACACTGTGAAGCAGGTGAGGCAGGAGAGACTTATTATGCCTGTTTTATAGGCATCAGAGGACCTGGGATGATGGTTGACTGCTTCCATTTTCCAAGACAATAAATAGCAAAGGTGCTCCTAGAGCCAGAAATCTGGGTCCAACCTTCAACACAGTGAAATGAATGGTAGGGAGGATTGGTAGCAATAATATATGAAGTTCAGTTACCAAAATAACATTCCTGGCATATGCCGAAGAATGAAATCAAGGCGTATCTTACTTGGCAAATTAGAAAATCGTTCCTCCACCCCCAGTGAGTCCCACCAAAGTGGGTGATGTTATGACTTAGATGGAGCAGGAGTCCTACAGCCAGCCCAGCAATGTTCCCCCAGGTCCTAAGTGACAATGAAAACCCCATCCTTATTTTGAGCCTGGCCAACACCATAATTTCTACATAGCAAGAACATGATGGACCGGAGAGAAGAATAAGATCTACTTACCCACAATGGTGCCCATGTACTAGGAGGGAGGGAGTACGGACTCTTTATTACTTTCCTACCTCACAAAGGTAGGAAAAGGTTAGCCCCCCTTACACAACTGCATGTGTCTGTCTTCTCGCGTTGCTCCTAGGCTCTTCCTGGTCCTTCCTCCTTTGCTTCTTACCTTCACCTCTTGAGTCTTTTCCAATTGAAATTTCCAAACCCGCCCACTTCTGCAGTTACTTATGCATTGACTTCTCCCAACCACAACACCCCTCTCATATAAAGCTCAACAAATATTTGCTCAATCATTGAATTATGATTACCACAAAAGATGATTGTGACAGCAATCTGTAGGTTCTTGCAGGCAAGAAATATGTCCAAGTCATCCTTGTATTTCTATCATTCAGTGGATTTCCAGAAATGTAAAAGGGAATCCATACATGCTAGTGAAATACATCGAGAGCTTTAAACATGAGTGAAAATATAGTGTGTGTTTAATGCTTAATAAAGTCCCCCCAAATTCCCATGTTGGAACCTAATACTTGATGTGCTATTATCAAGAGGTGGGGCCTCTGAGAGGTGATTATTTCACAAAGTCTTCCTCTCATGAAAGGACTAGGGCCCTTGCAAAAGAGACTTCAGGGAGCTCTGTTGCCCTTTTTCCCAGTATCCCAACTGGACTAAGACATGGTGACAAAAACATAAAACTCCCAAGCAACAGATTTTGGTGTCTGTGCTGATTCTGCCCCAGGTGAAGCTGAGATAGATAGTCCGCTTCTCCTGGCCTTGTCTCCCCCCACACAGGTACTCAGCTGAGCAGGGGATCACTTGAATTATTACATGGGAAAGCACTTCAAATACAGACCACCAAAGAAATGCTAGGTGATTTAGTTCACCAGCTATTTGAAGACAGAAGGCCGCGTACAAGCAAATCTTTGCTTAAGTAAAATATACTGCAACTAGAGATAACTGGAAATATCAAGCACATGGTTGATTTTATGGTAGCAAAGTTTTAAGCTCTGTGAAAAGTGAGTTATACGTTCTGCAGAAAGGCTAACATTTGAATTATGAGATGCAGTAGAATAGTTATTTCCAGAGAGAATCAAAGACAAGTGGGAAAAACCCAGGAGGAGACAATGGAAGAGACACAATAAAGGATGAACCCAGAGAAGAAGCAAGGGGAAGGCAGCTGTTAGGCAGCCAGGTGAGTGAGGACAGAGGGTGTGGCTTTGGTCTGAAGGGCAGTGGTAGGACATCATGGTCTCCTGTGTGGGTGCTGTATGCCAGTGGGCTAAGGCAGTGACACATCATAAACCAGAGAGTTAGGAAAATCTGCCATGATGCAGTCAGAGTAGAAGACAATAGAGCATTGGGTTACATTCATAGCAAGAGAATTAGACAGTATGTTTTGAGTTATGCCAAAGCGTATGTGGGAAACAGAACCTGGATTTAACAGGTAGGGGTAGGGTAGGGGAACGATTGCTTTGATTTTGGGTGCACCAACATGATAGAAACATAGCCAGGAATACTGACCTGGAGGAAAAGGTGTGGCTTCCAAGGAGCCATGAAACCTTCAATACTGGCATGTTGATTGTTACAATGTCTATTATAGTCTTCGTAGGCTCAGCTAGACATTTAGAAGCACGTGGTTTCATAGGTTACAACCGTCATCAGATTTACTTGGAAAGTTTAGGAGATGGACATACAGTGGTCAGTGGAACCATCAGCAGGTCCCCTTGTTAGAATCAAGGTAGTGAAGAGCCACTCTCTGGACCTCCAATAATCAGTAAGACCATGCACATCGAAGAGAACAAGGTCCATGAAGGAATCGGAGGTTGATTTGGCTGATAAACCAGCACCCACAGGGGCCCTCTCCAAATAGCCCTACATAGGATTAAGGCCTAGAATCCTCTGAAGGGACACACCCATGGATGGAAGCATAGCCCTCAAGAGCCCAAAACTGTGGCTACCAAGAGACAGTGATGTTCACAGTCCCACCAATTCTTCAGTCAGGAGTCCTTTTCATCATAAGTGATACTGTCTGATCACATAATTTATAATTTACTTGTACTAGGGCTGCAGAGCCTGAACATTAACCTAACCAAAAAAAAAGACAACAAGCAGAACAAAATACTAACCTGGGTCAGGGAGGTTTCACTTATCCTCTAACACACAGGTGCACAGTGGTGGCATCAGATTCTCCCAGGTGATCCAGTCAAACAGTAGACAATTGGATGGTCAGGAAATAGGTGAAGAGTTACATAGAGTCTGGGGACACTCTTGGATTGGGTGGGCATGGCATACTTAGAGAGCCCTTATCATTTCATAGCTCACTAGAAGTTGGCATTGTGATGGGTACTGAAAAAGAAGGGGGAAAATTGTGCCTATTGATACACAGCTGTAATCCCAGTAACTGGGAAGCTGACAGAAGAATTGCTGGTTGGAAGTCAGCCTCAGCAACTTAGGGGGACACTCAGTGACCTAGTAAGACCCTGTTTCAAAACATAAAATAAAAAGGGTTGGGGGTACAGCACAGACGTGCAATGCCCCAGGTTTTAATCCAGAAGAGGAAGGAGGAGGAGGAGGAGGGACCAAGTCAAGCACACCAGCTCATGTTGTGCTTGGAAAAACAATATGCTCACCATGCTTTTAATGATTTGTCTTAGATGAAACATCATCTCATTTCATTTTCTATAGAGTAGATCAACTAAGAGTATAATTAGAGAAAAACAATTACGTATAGAGACTATTTCTGATGCTAACCTGGACTAAATGAACTCTGGATTCTTTCCGATGGGACCATTTGCTTAAGGAACATGTTGTCATGCATTATCATGAAATGTGTTGTCGCGTTTGGAGGTGGGACTCTTCTCTACTTTCACACTGACCTGGGTAAAGGTGAGCTTTGCCATTACAATGCACTTGGTTCACATTACAAGTCCAGAGATTCTAACTTCCCTCACCTGTGTGGAAATAAAAACAATGACTAAAAATAATAATAACAAATACTTTTCAGGGTTATAAAGACAAATGAAAGAAAGTAGTCTCCCCCATTTCCACCCATGATGAGTAGCATGGTGCTCAGCACATAAGAATGTTTTCACTGATTGGTAGATCAACATAACCGTGATATTTTATGTACATGTCTTGCATGAAAAGATTTCAAGTATATTCTCTTATCTTTTTTTCCCAACAAACTCTATATCCAAATTCAAAAAAGTTATCACTTTAGTGGCATTGATTAAGATCCAAATGCAAAATGCTATTGCTTTAGTGACCATTGACTAGGTTTTCAGTAATAATTTTCTGTATCATAGGGAAAAAATTTATGTTCAATCACCTTATGTTACTGGCAGGGGCAATTTTTACAAACCTTTGGATTTCTTGACATTTCTCAGGGCCCAGATATCTCAGAATGGATAACTAACTTCCAAGTGGTCAGACAAAAGCAGGCAGCAGGGCACATGCCCTGTGCTGTCACCCTCTGTGAAGCACCTCCGTCTCAGGTGAAGCACTCCACCTGTCTGTGGCTGCTCTGTGGAATTTGAGATCAATGAGAGGGTCAAATGAGGGGGATGCACCAGTTCTTTTTAAAGCATTACCTATTTCCAGAGTTAACCAAACCACCATGTCTGAGATGTCTGAGGGAACAGTACATGACCACCCTCACTTCCTACACCAACTGCAAATTTGGGTAGTTCCCAAATGCACCCAAGATTTCATAATTCATGATAAGTACTCAGAAACTCATGAAAGCCATAATACTAGTGGTTAAGATATGGATGCAAATCAGAATCAGTTAAAGAAGATGATGAGGGCAGGACCCAGAAGGGTTCCGAACTTGCTGCCTTCTCTCTGCAGAGCCAGGATACATGGACCTTCAGCACTGACATGTGGCAGAAGGGAGTTCTGCCAACAGGAAGTTGGTCCAATCTTCAGCAGACAGTTATTATACAGGGGCCTTGTTAGACAGGCATACTTGATTGGCTAGTTTCTCCATGCAGTTGAACTCAGTCTTCAGGTCAACAGCTGCCTCCTGAACCAAAGTCCCTCCCCTCCTCAAGTCACACAGATGTCCTTTCTGGCATGGCCAGCCCCACCCAGGTGCAGCCAGCCTCCATTCTAAGATTGTCAGGGGCAGCCAGCCTGACTCTCAGATCTGACTGTGCCTGTGAGTGCAGTAAACAGAGGTCCCTGCAGGTGTAACAAAGACGCCTTGCCCAGAAGCCAAGGACACAGTCTGTACCTCTCTCTGGTTAAGGCTAAATCTTGACTACACGCCATATTGTATTGTTTCCAAGATATTTGCATAAATATTCTTAATTCTGAAGATAAAATATGATAGAGAAAGATAATGAAAAATAATTATCAGCTGGGCGTGGTGGTGCACGCTTCTAATCCCAGTACTTGGGAGGCTGAGACCAGAGGATCTGGGTTCGTGTCCAACCTCAGCTACTTAGTGAGGCCCTCTGCAACTTAAAGAGACCCTGTTTCAAAATAAAGAATAAAAATTAGGGCTGGGGGTGTAGCCCGGAGGTAGAATGCCCCTGGGTTCAATCCCTAGTATTGCAAAAAAAAAAATTATCAAAGTGAACACAGAAGGTGATGTATAGAAGTTGAAGAAAATAGAGTCTCGTGATTAGGTCTGATTGAATAATGTTTGTTTGAGAGGTTGAGTTGTGGTTTTGGTCATTTCTTCATCCATCCAAATAATATCTAGAGAGGCTGCTGCATGGTAGGGGCTGTGCCATGCATTTGTAGAGCAGCAGAGATAGGTCCAATCAGGGTATCCGGAGCTTAACGTTCATGACATATGAATGGCTATTGTTCAGATAACCACATGTTATGTGAAAGTTCATCACATGAAGGCTTTGAAGGGGGATGGTGCAGGGTACTCTGCCATGCTGCAGAGAAGGCATCGGCATGGCCACTTCTTATCTATGACCACTGCTTACCCTGGCTCCCATTGCCTTTACCAATCCAATCCATCTGCATATAAATGTATACATGTATGTACCTTGTCCCGGTGTCCCTGATCCTTTTCGAATGTTTTCAGGAAAAAAAGAAACATAGAAGTCACATTTTTTCCAGTGATATAAGGAGAAATGCTTTGATGCTTTTGCACTTAAATAGTTATGCAAGATTTTAAAGCACAAATTATGTTGAAAATTTGATGTGACTTATGAACTTTCTGATTTAGGGTATTACAAAGAGAAAAAAAATCATGTTTAAAACTATAATGAAAGCATTGGATATAGAGAAAAGCAATTTTTAATAGAGATTAGGCTATTTAGCAAAAATTAATTATTTAACAGAAGTCTTTAATAGAGTTCATTTATGCATAATTAACACCTTGCTTTCTGAACTTGTATTCAAAGTTAGGTAGGAATTCAATTTCTATAAATGGTTTGACTTCATATCTAAAGATAGAGCAGTATCTTTGTCTTACGCTGAAGTGAAGGCATATTCACCATTAAAAAATGTAGGCAACAGTATAGACATTTTAAACAGTTTAAACCATTGTTAGGAAATCAAGGTCAAGCATGGAATATGCTAAGCATTTTTCTAAAGAGCAGAACCTTTGAAGGTTTTATTCATATTAATGAAATCCTGAGGGTTTGATAAAGTCCATCCTAATTTGGGGAGCTTTATTAAAGAAAACCATTGTACAGCTTTTACTGTGAATTATGATTTTTTTAGGAAGTGGAGAGACATAGGGAGTCAAAAAAATCATTCCACTGGCCAAAAGGGGGAGGGAGAAGAACGGGACCCCCTCATGTGCATCTCTAAGAAAGTTAGCTCTAAGTGACTGGATGATGTTATTAAAACTCAATTTGGCAACTGAAAGGTGCTTGTCACAGAGACAAGCATCACAATAGAATGACCAGGTTCTGACAAAATCCCATGTGCAACACAGCTCTATACAGAACACATTGTATAGTTCAGACTCAATGTTACTGGCTGGGAGCCAAAGACTGACCTCTCCCAAGAACTGAAGACACCCCTGTTTTACACCAGAGGAACTCCTTTCATGTCAGCATGTCTATTTATTTCTTAAAAGAGTAAGTTCTTTTTCACCTGAGTTCTAATTCAACTTGCACTTCATCCCATCTCTCTGCACATTTTTACCTTTAAAATCTATGTTAAAAATTGCCTTTGGAAATGAATCACCACAGAGGTGTTTGAATGAAGAATCAAATAAAAGTGTTTAAACTCCATTCCAAGGGGCTGCCTGGGCCCCACACTTGGCCCACCATATGACCTGCGCCTGGGCCCACTTGAAGGCCACCGGTGCCGCACAGAGCGCCCCACTTCTCAGGAGCGCAGTCTGTACCTCAGGCCATACCTAGACCCAGTGTCCTCATACTTGAAGTAGGCTTGCTATCATGCTTCTATAACTTGCTGTTCCAAACACAGGGCAGACTCTAAATTGTCTGAGCTTTGCTTGTATTATGTTGTCTAAACTGCCATGTCCTTCTCACCTCTGTAATTAGAAAAATCCCCCTGATGTTAAAGGCCCAGTTTAATTATTATTCCATTGTGAACATTTCCTCTTACCTCTATCACCGAGGTCAAAGCAATTAATTACTCCCTTCTGTATAGTTTAGGCACCTTGTTCCCTATGCTGGTGTAATTACCCCATCATTTTACTCTAACTTAGTAGACAACCTTGTGCTAGTCATTTTTATGACCAAGGAACTATGTCTTTCTCATTTTTACTTTGGTTTTAATTTTCCTGGACAAAGCAGAGCAAAAGTCATATAGGAAGCCATAGATGTGCATTTTAAATCATGTTTATTTTAGCTGGTACATAAAATCATAACAGTATACATATTTATGTGGTAACATGTGTTGTTTTGATAGATATATGCATTGTAATCATTGCTGTGCCAGTACAAAGAAAAAACCTTCTCTGCGCAACAAAACCCCGTTGGCTTCCAAGTATTACCTGATCTTGACCTTCAGGACAGTACGGGTGCATTGTAATAAGGAAGGCCTGCACAGCACTGCAGTTCATAAGTACCAAGTCAAGATCTGCTTGCTCGGGTTGGCCAGATCTGTGTCCTGTACTCTCTCCCAGTCTGATGATGTGGTCCAAATGCCTGTTCAGTCTCTGGATAAAGGAAAAGAAGCCATGACTAACCAAATAATACCTCTTGGAGATTTTGCTGGGAACTAATGTCTTTCCTACCAGGTTTCCTTGCTCCTGCAGGTGTACCACGTGCACTGGGTGTGAACATTGTGCCTTCTGAAGGGAGGGCACTTCAGAAAGGGTGTACAGTGCACCGCAGGTCAGCATGCACTCCGCCATCCCCACCCTTCCAATTCTGGGTGATTTTGACTCAGTAGTACAGAACTTTATTTGATGCCCTGAGATTCTCATTCTTGATGGCCAAGGATTGATGGGGAAGCATGTCAATATCTCTGTGGCATGAATGGTGTAAGAGTTGAGAAATGTTTGTCTGGTTATCAGAAAGCATAAAGGTTGACAGTTATATACTGATATTATGATATTCCTCAATAAGGAGATACTCTGGGTTTCAATATTTAGTGTCCTTATACAGAATTGGTAGTGCAGCTATAAAAGCAAGTAAGGAGAAAGACAGTGTTCCCAAAAAGCCATCATAAATTCAGTAGAACTCCAAGTCACAAAGAACTGGCGTCCATGACCAGCGGGTCCCTCTTTACTTCAGGAAAGGGCTGCCTTTGGCACTGCCCACTGCGGCCTCTGTGTCCAGCCCTCTGAGGGTCACACATGTCTTTACTCCATCTCCCAGGGTCTTCCTGTACGGCCTTCACCCCAGGCGCAGGCCTCCCTCCTCCTGGTCCATAAACAGTTCCCCTAGTTCCATGCCTTCTCCTCCTCTTTCCTTCACTTCCATCAACCCCATCCCAGGTTGACTTTTCCTTTAAATTAATTTAATTTCTCATGTTTTAAGAAACCTCGACTTATCATTTCTAGGATTCTCTGTCCCTCAGTTCAATCCTCAGTTGTAATATTATCTATTCAGCTGGTAAATCAAATCTTATATGTTGAGGGCCAGAGCTATGTAAAATTAAATTTGTCTAAAGTTTATAGGAGAGGAGAATGTTTCAGTATTAAACCACTATTATAAACCTAGCTAGGAGTGTATTTTGGCAAATGGTAGGAAGAAAGAAAAGAAAAGAAAATCTGTATGTCATAGTTTAGTATTTGTGAACTGAAGAAAATACATACTTTATAAACATCTTTTCAAAAACACTTGCTCTATAGTATTAAATGTATGCTGACTAGGATTAGACACATGTAGTTAGGGAACCCCCAAAAACATCCTGTTTCCAGCTATCAGGCCACGCAGATTTTTCATGAAGCATAATAGGACGTAATATTTAAAAAACTGGCTATAAAATTAAAGTCCATCTGTTATTTGCACTTTAAAAATTGAAGAATACTGAGTATTATAAAACAGTTCTAAGTATACTTGCAAAGTATAGTCCACAGGTGAAAATTAAATTGGAACTGAATAAATTAAGCAAGTAACCCCCTTTGGCTTTGGCTATAAGATGGGGAAATTCATAAAGGCTGGTCAATTAATAAATGTAAAACTCATTTAGTTAGAAAATAAAATATCTTCTAAATGCTTAAAAAACATCAACCATGTCTAAAGAAGGTAGGAAATGCATCTGTTCTCTGGTCACTATAATGAATAAAATAACCCTCCAGCCACTTGGTGAATACTGTTGAATGCTGTGTGGTGTGTGGGGTAGGGTACCTGGGCTGAGCTGAGGGCTGGCAGGAGTGGAGGGTCTAGCTTTCATCCATCAAACTCTGATTCTCTTTGACATTGTATTTCACCAGAAGGCAACCCTATATAGCAAACATAGCAAAAAGAAATTCAGGATGAATTCCAAGTCTAAGTAGATGGAGTAAAAGAAACATCACCAGTGTGGTAAGGAAATAGGAAAAAGGAAAATAGGCACAAAGAAGAGATGCTCCCACATATAAGGTGGACAGTGAAGTAACAGATACTTGACTTTGGTTGTTTTAAACCTAAAAACACACACTCAGCCATATTCATAAATAGAGAACAGGGATGCAGTTGAAAAGTTAAACTGCACAGGGAGCACAGATGAGAGCAAATACTACTCCATCTGCCGTGTTTGGTGACACACAGAGTTGATTAGCAACTGAATTTCATATTTGCTTGTGATGGAAAGAAAATGTGGTCCTGACCCGGATGGCCAGGGCTGAGCCAAGAAGTCTCTGCATTGGCTCCCCTTCTCTGGGCTCAAAGGGACACACACAACACTGAGAACTGCACACGTGCTGCCTCCTGGGGCAGGAGCCTGGGTGCTCCCTGTAGCCACCTTTCTTAGCTCTCACAGGCCACAGACATGTTGTCCACTGGTCTGCCATCTCTTCTGTGGCTCGGGGCCATCTTTGAATGTCAGATTGCTATTGGTAGAATTCAGTTCTTCAGTTTCCAAAGGCTGCCGCTACTCCAGTCCATGTGGTGTTGCCCAGCGAGGTGTCTTCAAGGCCAGCAGGAGGGGCCATGTGCGCTTCTTCCTCTGACCCAAAGCACTTTGATTAGATCAGTCTGCCTTCAATAAACTCCCTGTGACGTCAAGGCTTCTGATGAGGGGCCTTCATTACACCTACAGATTTCCTTCTCCTTTGTCCCGTAGCCTGCCTCGTCCTGGGAGTGACCCCCAGCACCTTTGCATGGACTCTTGATTAGAAGCAAGATCCTGCCCACATCAGGGGTCCAGGACTCTAGGGCATGTCTTTAATCCCACCTTCCACTCATCCTTTCTGGGGTTCTAAGTCTGAGACAGTGCCACTAAAACACATCATGTGAACTCTTGTGGGAACTTGGGAAATCATACTTAGAACATAAGCTGAAATATCTGGTCCTTCAAAGAACTGGGGTGAGTTAACATCATAATTGCTAATGTTCGAGAACATTGTTTTAAGTTCTAGTTAAGGTAAGCTTCAATAACTGATGTGCACTCACCCAATGGTCCACACCCCAGCCCTGAGAGAGATGCTGCCTGGATCCCAGTTGACAGGTTGGGACACTGAGGGAAAGAAGTTCTAGCAGTGGGTCTGTCACCTGGTGCCTACCTGGGGGCCATGCACCGCCAACCTGTGTTTATCTATGCATAGGTACCATTTTCCTAGTTGTAGTTGAGTTCTAATTTCTAGAAATATCCCCCAGCCTGTAGATCAATGTCCGTAGGTCTACCTTCTAAATGGATGTCTTACTTTCAAATATAAGTTCAATATATTTATTAAATGATTACATTTATAATCATTTATTATTATATTTTATATATGTTAAAGCTGTCTTAAGTTTGAATATGAAGTCACTAGAAACCTTCGTTAAATTGTATTATAAAACTGTACGCTATGAACCCTTATTTTGAAATTTACCCCTTCAGCCAGTTTTAACCTGTAAGGGAGTTTTTTTTTTTCCCACTTCCAAAATGAAATTGTTCTGATTCTTCCGGAAGGCAGAGAATATTTCACTCAGAAGTTGCCGAGGTCACGTGACCTCATCGCCAGGTAGATCTGTATTTCTGTCTGTTGGAAACGAAAGCAGCCAAGCTCCAGCTCCTGACAACGACGAATTCAAATATCGAGTTTCCAGATGATGACTGGGAGAATCCGCCCACTGAGGAGAGGAAGGCTCCTCCTGTGCTTTCTTAAATGACATTGGTCTCTAGTTATTACTTCCTTAAAAATCCAATTTTTCCCTTGTGACAATGCTGCTAAAAAAATGATAAAGTCACCGTTAGTCACCTCGCCAAACAGATTGCACTTTCTGAACACATACATCAATTCTCCAGAGCTCCTACTATGGATCACAGTGGAGAGTCCTAAAATCGTTCTTTTTTAATAATTTCTTTGGAAAGTGAAGTATGTGTATATCTACCAAATAGAGCCTCTGGGACTTTGTGCAGGTATCCGTCATTCCCTTCCACCCAAGGCCTTGGAGTTGATCCACCAGAGTCATTATGAATTCCACTTGATTCTTGGAGGATCACCTACCTGCCCATCAGTCATGGATGCAGCTCTGCTGAGGCTGGAGTCTCCAGTCAGGCCCACTTTTGAGCCTGCTTCTCAAAAAAAAAAAAAAGACATACAAATACACCTCTCTTAAATTGACACAAGAATTTTTTTAAAAATTCTATAGGACTGTTCTTTTATTATAATAAAAATGGTGGGTAAGGCTAGTCAAAATGGCCAGTTTAAGAATGAGTGGAAATTTGATTCTATTAGAATCATACCATTGTGCTAACACCAACAGTATCTCCAGTGGGCGCTGGATCAGACATGTGGCTGAGCACTAGGAGGCCATCTTCTCAATTGATCTTTATGGCCTTCTCATAATTATTTTGGGTGCAGTGGAAAGTTCTGCTGGGTATAAATTAATTTCCTTTATTTTTTACTCACAATATATGCCCCGCTTTATAGTATTTAAAACATGTCATATTTTTAACAATTCTTGGAAATGTTATCGCTATTCACAATGTTATTGCTACTCACAATCCTATGTAGTCAGCCCTTTGTATCTGTGGGTTCCACATCTGTAGATTCAATCAATATTCAGAATTAATATTTCATGTGTATTGAACACGTACTGACATTTTCTTATTAGTCTCTAAATAATATGGCATAAAACTATTTACATAGCATTTACATATACGAGATAAGTTATATAGAGGTGATTTAAAGTGTACAGATATAAGTATGTAGGTTATGTGCAACAAACATTTTATGTAATGACTTGAGCATTCACTGAAGAGACTGTGGCATCTACAGAGGGTCATGGAGCCAACCCCCCTGGATTCCAAGGGGAGACTTAAGTGGAAACATTCCCCAAGATCAAATACCTGGCAATAGAGCTCATGCTGTAGCCTTGTTCTGCCCACCATGGGATCCTGGCACTAACTCTAATTCCTGTCACTTTGAAACTGCAACCCATGATGTCCTATTATACATTTTTTAAAAAATCTAATTATTTGGTTTCCAGCTGATGTGTATGCATAGGCACTCATGATTTTTAGTTATTCTATAGTTATTCAGAACCAATGAACCAAACAGTGATTTAATTTTTGATACAAATGTAAACTCGCTTTTGATTGGTCATATATTTGTGTATATTTCTCGTATATTTACACATTTTATGTGCACAAGGTCTGAATATAAATTCTCATTTTTACTTTGTCCATTGTAATCAATAGCCGCAAAGACTGGCTTTTAATTTCTTATTGAGGAAGTTTCTACCAGTGCCTATATGTTGGAGTTTTGATTGCATGCCTTCTTCTGGTAATTTCAAAGTTTCTGGTCTAATTTACAGGAATCCGATCCATCTTGAGTTGACTTTTGTGAAGGGTGACTAATATCTAGAATATATAAATAATTTAAAAGACTTAACATTAAAAAGTAACTACTCAATCAAGAAATGAACCACTGAACTAAATAGAAACTTCACAAAAGAAGAAATACAAATGGCAAATAATATACGAAAAAATGTTAAACATCATTAGCAATTGGGGAGATACAAATCAAAAATACACTAAAATTCCACCTAACCCCAATTAGAATGGTAATCATCAAGAATTCAGATAAAAATAAATGCTGGTGAGGGTGTGGGAAAATAGGAACTCTTCTGCACTGTTGGTGGGATTGCAAATTAGTGCAGCCACTGTGGAGTTCAATGTGGAGATTCCACAGAACACTGGAAATGGATCTACCATATGATTCAACCATACCAGTCCTAGGTATCTTTCCAAATGGAATGAATCAGAAAGTTACATGGTACATGCCTATCCATGTTTATAGCACCACAATCCACAATAGCCAAATTATGGAATCAACATAGGTATCCATCAACTGATGACTAGATTATAAAATGATGGGATATACTCATCAATAAAGAAGAACAAAATTATGCCATTTGCAGGAAAATGGATGAACCTGGAGAACATTATGCTAAGTGAGATTAGTCAGTCACAGAAAGTGATGGGTCATATGTTTTCTTTCATATGCAGAAGCTAGGGAGTAATCAGGATGGATACAAGAGAGACTTTAGATAATGGAGGAGAAACCCCAGTGGATCACTGGAGGGGGCCTATGGGAAGGAGGTGGTGGTGGTGGGGAGGGGGAATTAACGAAGGAAACACTTCCAATGATGCTATGTACATTTGTGAAATTACCAGTGCCAATGTCAATATCATGAGGGAGGGAAGGGAGTAGGGAGGAGCTAGAGGGAAGCTCATCAAGTACTGTGTGCATGTATGTCATTGTCACTCTGAACTACATTATTATGTGAGACTACAATGCACCAATAAAAGTACAAAAAATTCTTAAATCTCTTAACTAACAATTGCACATTGTAGGCACAGGATAGATATTAAATAAAGTCTTCAAAAGACTTCCATCCTACAAGTTAAAAGTTATATAAAAAGATAAAGTCATTAATAAACAATGGAAATATGGTCAGAGGGGCAGTAGATCAGCAGATCACTGTATTAACTGGAGAAAAGGGGAAAGGTTTTCCAGGAAATGAGAAGATTTTAAGTCACTAGAGTAGACAATTGAGTTGACTCCGTTAGAAGCCAGCTGAGATACTAATTAATACTTTGTGGGGGGAAAAAGAGAAAAAGATATGAAATTATTGCAACACTCATCTGTAAAATGTGAAGAATTATAGTTTTTGGTGAGGTTGTTTTAGAAATCATAATGAATAAGCTAATCAATTGAGTAAACTAATATGGACTATTTGTAGTTTCTTTCAATTCTGGGAATATCATCAGGACATTTGAGAAATTTTATACCTTTTACATCAAGTTTGTGAAGCAAATACTATCGATATTATACTCCCATTTATAACAGTATCCAGTTGCTGCTAGATGTTTTATTTTTATTATTTTTAAATACACTTTTATGGGTGCATTATAGTCTCCCATCATAATATGTTGACAGTGACTGACAGCGACATACATGCACACAGCACGTGGTGGGCCACATTTTCACTTTTTAAAAGACAATTTTGAAACCAAACACAAACTTTTTATTTCTGTTTCTTTCAATTTGGATCTTGACACAATTTTTTTTTTTGCAGGTTTGTGGTTAGTTTGGTCTTAGTTTCAGATTATCTTTGAAATCTAATGTAATTTATGTGTGTTCCAAGGGATAGAAACTATAACTGTCAACGTTTCCTTTATGTGAGTTCCACTCAGGCAAGCGATTTATGTGTTATTTTTACAACTGTGCGGCCGGATTGACATCAGTGTCTGACATAGATCTAAGTCTTAGAATCTAAGATTAGACCGCGGTTCTCCAGTAGATATGACATTAAACAATCTCAATACTAGCAGTTAACAATGAAAATGAGGTGGTTTAGCATCTGCTCAAGATACAGTAATGAGATAACAATAACACATGCCCAGCCCATTGTTTAAGTATTAGCTACGGTTTTGTTGTTTAATATACTTTTATTGGTGCATTGTAATCATACATATATTGAGGTTTAGTTTGATAAAAACACAGACGTACATAGCACCTGGCACAACTCTAAGTTCCTTGGCGCACATTGATAGATAGAATGTACTAGAATGAGGAGTGTGGGAGTCTATCAGAAGATTGAATTAGTTTTGAATGTCTAACAGAAACTCTGACAAAAGGGGATGACTGTACATCACAAGTTTGGATAATGGCTACAGTGAAATTGTGCCATAAAGAAGAGTTAGGTGACCAGGTGTGGTGGCGCATGCCTGCAGGTTTAAAGCCAGCCTCAGCCATTTAGTGAGATCCTGTTTCCAAATAAAAAATAAAATAGGGCTAGGGGTGTAGCTCAGAGGTAGAACAGCCCTGGGTTCATTTCAATCCTTAGTACAAAAAAAAGGGAGGAGTTAGACACCTGTAGTCCCAGTATGTAGGAGGCTGAGAAAGGAGGATCACAGATTCAAGACCAGGCTCAACAACATAGCAAGGCCCTCAGCAACTTAGTGAGACTCTATTTCAGAGTAAAAACTAGAGAAGGCTGGTATGCATCTTGGAGGTAGAATGCCTCTGGGTTCAATCCCAAGGAGAAAAAGGTGGAGGAGGAAGAGAGAGAGGACAAGGAGGAGGAGGAAGAAGAAGAAGAAGAAGAATAGTTAGGGAAATCCAGGGTTATTTGACAGAGATCTATGTTAAGTTGGGTAGCATTAGACAGAATAGTTGAAGGCAAACACTCTGTGTATTTTCTATCATGTTTATTCTATGTTTCTCCAAATATCAGAGCTAGGAACAGGAGTATAAATTAGAGGGAGATACTTTTAGCTCAGAGAAAAAATTAATGCTGAAAAAAAGGGAAAAAAAAACTTGGGAAGATAGCACCTACCTCCATACTTTGGTAACATAGCTACATCAGGATAGGAGGATGCTAGTAGAGCAGGCCTCACATTTGCCAGTCCTTGCCATATAGGAGCCAGGACCCAGGAGGTGCAGCTGGACTTAAGCACAGCCACAGAGCTCCCAACACTACTCAGCGCTGATTTGCACATATCCCTGATTTTTAGTGCATGTGGATGTTGTTGATAAAATTCACTGACAGCTGATAGGGAATTCTTGTAGCTTTAACACTACAATCCATAGGTCCTAAGATTAGTACCATGGCTGTGTGGCTTTGTTTGCATACCTGAACTATAGGGAACCAATTCTAGTCTCCCTTTTAATACAAAGATGCAGTGATTCATGATAGGCAATTAATTGATATGTATGCTGTGTGGAAATTCACAAGTCCCTAGCCTCATGATCAAAGAAGGATGAGGAAAGAGG
This sequence comes from Glis glis, assembly GCA_004027185.1. Lineage (NCBI taxonomy): Eukaryota > Metazoa > Chordata > Mammalia > Rodentia > Gliridae > Glis > Glis glis. The sequence goes on from PVJS01005250.1 coordinate 31,608, forward strand.
AATGGGCAGTGTAGTGCTTGGTATTGGCTGTGAGGAACCCCAAAGGCTATTTCCTTGTCCCTTCGTTTTTCACTGAAGCCATCAGATAAGATCTGGGCTTAGACTGGGATTCAGAGTGTGAATGTATGGTTGAATTGGGCAGAGGATACTTTGGATGGCAGCTTATTTTTCCAATTGATGCATTTTTTAAAAAGATTAACTTTTTAGAATAGTTCAAAATCAAGCTCATGAGATATTCAAAGCATTGCAAGGAAAGCTTTTTGGAGCAAGAAGGTCAACAAAATTATATTGCATTGCACTTTCATTGTGTCTGTACAAACCATTTCAACTGTCCTACTGATGCAGTCTCTCCTTGGGATGACTGCAGTCCCTAGTTACCTGGAAAAGTCCTATTGAACACCTGTTGCACATTCATTAGTCCAGTTTAACATTTGTTCCAAAATCCTCCTTAACCCTCATTAACTGAAGAATTGGCATTGCTAAATAGCACATCCACTAACACACAGAATGAGACATGGATACACACACACACACACACACACATACACACACACACACACGCATACACTTGTTACCAGGTGATGATCTCCCTAGAAATTAATAGTACAGGGCAGTAATCTCTCTCCCTCAGTTCCTGCTTCCCAAGAGAACGATTTCAAATGGAAAGCATAGATATAGAAAATTAGAATTTTATTTAGGAAGTGGGGGCACAGTAATAAAAGACGGCCCCGATAAAGGGAGTTATGTTCCAGAGATGGAGTTGGATTGAGAGAAAAATCTGGAAAGGGCCACTTCCCCAGGGTGAAAAATGGCAGGGACAAAGGATTTATGCTTCAGAGAGAGGGTCTGGTTCAGACCATTTCTGGAAGTGAAATAGCATGGAGTCTTCCACTCCGCCTGGTGAGTTTTATGCAGCCTGGAAACCTTTTCCCCTAATGCATATCCATTTGGGGTACCCACAGTCTCTTTTCCAGCCACAGCCTCTGCACCATTTTCCTGTTGGAGACTTTCTCTTGGGAGTCTACCTGAAGCCCTGGAGAGTTAAGGGGTGGGGCAGTCTCTAAAACAGCAAGTACAGCTCCTTATCTCTTGTCATGAAGTCTGGTCAAATCTTGCGCCATTTCTTTCTTTGCCCAGCTCATCTCTAATCTCACTACCTAACACACTCACATGTTTTAATCTCAGTGATTTGAGGTGCATGTGCATTTTGGTTGAATCTGATGTGAATACATTTCCCCTACCTTTTTTTGCTATGTGTAATTTTTGCATTCAGTCAATGGTTTATTGAATGCCTACAATGTTCAAGGCCATAGACATGGTTGTTATTAAAAATAATTTTATTTGCTTTGCTCATTCACCAGTGATGACTCTCCTGAGAGTGCTCTGCACAGTTTTCAAGGGTATCCCTGTTACAGGGTGTGGGATGCTCTTTGGCATCTTAATCACCTCCCTGGGCATAGCCACTCTCCAACATCTGCCTCACCATTTGGCTAATAGATGCTGAGTCTTCTTTTGTTTTTTAAAGATTCGAGCATACAGACACATTTAGTGACTTCACAAAGACCCGTTGATAGCTTGCGCATGTTGAGAAAACATTAAGTAAGAGGGAAGCAAGCTGTTCATAATAGGTCTTTTTAACCATTAAGGCAAAACCCACAAAATATACCCGTATGCAGAGCTCTGGTGTCAGATGTAGGATACCTGGAAACACAGGACTCCTAGGAGCCTCACTGAGGACAACCCTCAAGGAATCTTTCTTGATGTCTCAGCTGATTCCCCCACCCCCAGAACCCCTGGCATATGATCACTGCATTTGCTCTTTCAAGCCCTCTACTAAGGCTCTTACCACCTCAGAGCTGCTCTGATCCTGAGAAACGTCAACCCTGAAAGTCCAGGAATGCTCCTTCCTTTACTTGTACTCGGCGGACTCTAATTTGACCAGAAAGTTTGTTGCAGAAGCTCTAGGAATGAGTCTTCACTTCCTTACAAATGGCAGCACTTGGGTTTAAAAGCAGGAGAAATGCTTTCCAACACTTTAATTCCATTCTTTACACAGTGACTCCTAAAGGAAAGTAAGGGGTAGAGGACAGAGCTGTGTTGGTCCATTGTTGTAACCAGTAACTTGAGATCTGTGGCTTACACCACGTTAAATGTTAATGTTACACCCTCCAGGTTAAGAGTTGCGCATGCCCTGTTGACTTGATGTTAGTCAATTAAAAAAATATATGTTCATTTGATAGATATCATTTGGTGATTGATAGGTGCTGCTCAACTTTTAAGCTCTGGGATCAAATGGAAAGGCATTAGTTCCTATGGAAGTTACATTCTAAGGGAGGAGAATGAGTGAGATGACACAGGTAGGTGGAAGAGGAGAATGTAGGTGCTGGGAGGGCATGGTAGATGGAGGGTCTCTGAGGTACACTATTCAAGCTGTAGCCTGTGTGTCCAGAGGAGCCTTCTAGGGATATTCTGGGGAAGAAAACCGATAAACAGGTCAGCTGCTCTGCAAACTCAGCTGCTAGTCCAGGGGACTACAATCAGTCTGACCGCAGAGTCACTTGGGGTTGGTGTGGACTGTGAGTCCCATTAGCAGTAGAGGAGGGGTAGAGAGGAGTCAGAAACCTAAGTAAAGACCAGACCACATACCTCTTCTAGAAAATTCTCCAAGATCACTCATCTGGTGTGGGAACAATATCCCAGAAGGGGTAAGTGAATTATGCAAGGTCACAAATCTAGGCAGCAAATCACTGAGCACTACAAGCCAGCCTTGCATATCAATCTATCCACTGATATGTGAATGAACAGAGTAATGCACAGGATATAAGATCTGAATACTGTCCATGGTATTCAGGATTGATTCGGTATTCAGGATCTAGTTTATTTTTCAGCTATGGATCTATTAAATCCTTAATGGACCTAAACCATGCATTCCAAGGACTCCTCACACCAAGATGGCAGGAAACTCATAGTGGTTAGTTCTTCTTGCCACCACCAAGAACATGGAAGGGACTGAGCTCTTGAGCTTCCTCCCCCTATAAGGCACAAGTCATCTTTCAAGGTTCTGGACCCCATTAGAAGCTCCCCATAGTCCACCTGAGCTCACCCACCCCACACTCCAGGGTCCAGGTGGTGTGATAGACACCACCTACCTCTTCTCCCCATCCCCAAGCCCTCTTCTGTATCTTTGTCCATCTCAACAGTTCCTATAAACCTTCTCAATGAGCATTAGATATAATATTTTTCTTTCCTGGGTGTCTAGATGGAGAAACAAGATGGGAAGTCATTTTTTCTTCACAAATCAAGGTTTGGTTCTAGATCCTCTTATTGACTCTGTCCTCTGAGGTTACAAACATACCCATAGATTTAGTGAGTAATTACAAAGTCATATAATTTACAGATCCATGTCTCCAACTCAGACCCCAACTCTGATTTACAGATCTAGGTATTGACCTGTATACTGAAATTCTCCTATTTAATACCAAAGACTCCTTTATACACACTCATGCACAAACATAAAAACACAGCTCACACACACACACACACACAAAGATTCTATACACATACATAAATTATGCACACACATACATAAATTATAGACACAGATTACACACACATTCATGAATTACACACACACACACACACACACATACACACATTTTCTACATAATTGAGAGAAAGGCATCACCACTTATCCAGAAAACTTGCTCATAGGTCCATATCTTCTCCATCAAGCTAAATCAATTCCAACCCAGTCCATATCCACAGAGCTTCAGTCAACTACTTCTGTGTGTATCAGATTGTCTCACCTGGATGACTGCTAATATGGTGGCTTCTGGGATCAGTCCAAACACATCTACTTTCTTCCTCCTTAAAGAGATCTCTTCCTGTTGTGATTGATCTCTTCCAAACTTAACTGCAACCGTGTCCTGACCTATCTGCCTGCATGTGAGTGCTATCCTTCCAAGGCAAATACCTACAGCCTGGCCTGCGGAGCTTTGTGCAGTGGGCACCCCCTCCTTCTCCAGCCCTGTTCACACCAGACCCCTCTGAATCCTAGTGCTCCACACCTGGACTTCATGTCATTCCATCCCAGGACACATCGACCCATCTGCCGTTCCCTTTGAGTGGAATATAGCCCAACCCCTCATGTAGGTAACATGTGATCTCTCTCACATCTCATCTGGGTTCTAACTCCTTCCCAAAGGCTACTTAACTCCCTTTTGCAGCATTTTTTTACAAAGCAGTGGGAAGGTGTTTATGCGATTTGAGGACCTTCATTCCCCAACTAGGTCATCAGCAAAGAAAGGAATATGTCTGTTTTGGGCTTCATTTTCTACCTTCAGAGATTCGTTCAGCATCTCAGAGAGCAAGGGGTCAATGCATTTTGGTTATAAACAAACAAACACATTTTTAAGTTTTAGTTTCATAATTCAGAATTCTTTTGCTGTAGATAAGGTGCTTAGAGCTGAGCCATATGGGCTGATTCACTGTGAAGTCTATCCACCCATATTGCAGACATGAACTCTTGCTCAGGACTCTCACAGCACATGCTCAGGCTGTCCAAGACAGAGGGCTACCACTCCAGCTACTGACATCGACTCTATGAGCGATGGTCTTGTAACTTGCAAAAACATCACAGATTCTTTTTAAGGTGAAAGCGTTACTGCAACCCCAGGAGGTTTAGCGTCACCTAGATAGAAGTGGCCTGAGCATCATCGTGCTCTCCCGAACAGTGTTAAAGATGCTAGTTGACACCGCAGAGGCCACCAGCAATAATGAATGTGGTGTCCAGAATGAGGTGTTCCCACAGTTCTTATGTTGAAGTCCTAATACACAGCAGTACAGAATATGGATATATGGTCTTTATAGAGGTAATCAAGTCAAAACAGGATCATTGGTGGCCATAAGCCAGGATGAGTGGTTTTCGTTCAAGAGAATAATAAGGCTGAGGTACACCCAAAAGTGGCCAACAAGACAGGGAAGAATCCTCAGTAGAAACCAACATGCAGACACCTCATTTTTGGACTTCTAGCCTCCAGATGTTTTGGAATTTCTGTTGGAGCCACATGGTGTGTGGTGCCTTGTTATGGCAATCCCAGGAGGTTCATGCACAAGTCAATGAGAGCTGTGCTACGATACCTCTCTGTCACTCTAAATACTATCACCTGTGATAGTCATACTAGTGATGATATCACAGCTAATTCTAGGAATGTGAGGGATGATATAATTTCAACAAAACGATGATTCTTATATTTATTTTCATATGGAATAATTTTGTTTATCTTAAAGTGAATGGTTATAATTTTCACTACCAATGTCTAACACATACCCCAGAATACTGTAGACTATTGACTTCCAAACATGATTTCATTGTCACTGTCTCCAAATGAAATCACACCTGGAAGATCAGAAGATTAAAACAAATAATAATAATAAATATCAAAGCTAAGCTGGTCATAATATTCACTATTATGAATCAACAGCACATACCCAGATATCTCAGGTGCTTGAAAACGATATCAATCAATGCAATTTCTAAGTGGAAATTCCAATAGCCAGTCACATGAGGTTAGATCAATGCTCCTGGGAATAAAATGTCATAACACAACAGAGAAGGAAGCAGTGGTTTTCCAGCCTGATGGTCTGGAATAGACCAAGCTGTGTGTGGAGGACCAGGGTCCTCCCCACACAGGGCGTGTATCCCCTTCCCCCTGTCTCACTTGGGAGTGGACATCCCTGGGCCCACATGTGAAGGAGTTTGCTCACAGTCCAAAAAAGGGAAGGGGGAATATATTTGAAAAAAATATATGTATATATATATATATATATATATATATATACATATATATATTTATATATATATGAAATTATATATACTTTATTTGTAAATACTATATATACTTTATATATACTATATTTATCTCTCTATATAAATATATATATATATTTGAAAGTAAATAGGTGTGAATGTATGTAAATATTTTAAATACATATACACAAAAACATGATTGTCTTGATCAGTATTCTTACTGATATAAGCCAAAGCAACTGACCACACAACTTAGAAGAAGGGAATTAATTTTTTCCCCACAATATTTGGAGATTCAGGGTCCAGTCCATGTGAAGCTGGGGTCTGTGGATCTCAGGGCATGGAAGTAGGAACTAGAGAGACAGAGCAAGGGCTCTGCATTCATATCACAGACACCGAAGCCAAGAGAGAAAGCAATCAAGGGAATCCAAGACAAAAGCACATTCCCTAACGCTGCAGCCCATAGGGACCCACCTTCTCCAGCCACACCCCACCTGCCTAGGTTACCACCCAGTAAATCCATCACAATAGATTTAGTCACTGATGAGATTACAATCCACATGTCTTAATTACATCCTCTCTGAACATGAATGTATGAGCTCTTCAGGAGACATCTATATCTAACCTTAACAATGATAGTATGCCTTCATTTGGCCTTTGAAACATATAAATTCTAACACTTTCATACTATTATTTGGATGAAAGCTTTGTGTACTTTTGTTCGTTTTTTTGTTTTTAACTGTCTCATTTTAATTCAACCATTAAATATATTCCCAAAACACTTGTACCATATAAATATTCTTTCTCACAATTGCCTAATGTAGCTTATCTAATAAAATTGTAGAAGTGCAATAAAAAGAGTCCAAAGATCTCAGAATTCCTATGAAGACTTCAAAACTTTTTTGTCAACATTTCAAACATCATAATTTGAAATGTTATCTTGGTGGCCGACAAAGTTACTTTTTAAATGTCCTCAGGACTTCAAGTCTTATTCCTGCCATTCAGATTTAGGTCCCAAGGGACATCTCTTCAGGAGAAGGTGTACGTCATTTGAGACACAGGCAGTCTTTTGGGACCAAGGTGCGTGCTGCCCCATTTTCTCTCAGACCCTCAGACGCTTACAATAGCCCTAGCCTGGGGCTCCGATGGGGAAATGAGTGATGGTTACAGTCTAATTTTCTTTTGTTGTTGAAAAGATCCATCTGTCAGATGAAGCGATACTTCTAAGGGTTAAGTATGTTTTATTTATGTTCATCTATTCTGGAATAATTGGCCAATATTTTCTCTGACCATAGACTGTGAAACTAAAGTGAACAGATGTTTTTCCTGCAATGACCGTACTTTGAATTTTTGTATCTAATACAGAATAGGAATTTGCCCAAGGCAAGCCATCTTTCTCTCTGTTCACATCAAAAAACACCTGTGGCATGAATTTTCCCAACTTGACCATAGAAAAGGAAGCTATTTCATTTAAAGTAACCAATTGAGGATAGGTCATTAGTTACGTTTTCTTTTACAGAACTTTATTTTAAACTTTTTCCACATGTAGTGCACTGAGATTTAGCTAGGATAATATTTCCTAAAAGAAACCTTTAAGTAACCGATTTAGTCAATTTATATAAGATGGTCAAACTTTAAATATTAATATCTTCAGTATCTTAGTATCTTAATATATTAATATCTTCCAACAGTTTAGAAGGTAGTAAGACTAGCCAGTCTCAGAGTGTGAAGGGCTGTATGTTTTCTCTCATATGTAGAAGCTAGAAAGAAACTGGGAAACAATAGAGACTTCAAATAATGAGGGAGAGACCAACGGAAGAGTAGAAGGGGAACTGAGGAGGGTGGAGACTTGATGAGGGATCAGTTCAAGCAGTCCTATGTACATTCGCGAAGCTACCAATACCAATTTCAATACTATGAATGGGGAGGGGAAATGCACCAGGTGATATGAACATGTATGTT
>PVJS01005250.1:39478-65091 GCA_004027185.1 Glis glis
AAAAAAAAAAAAAAAAAAAAAAACTCAATGTGATGTATGGCTACAAAGCACCAATAAAAGTATATTAAAAAGTAGTAAGAAAGAATCAAATCAAATATTCAGATTATAGAACTTAAAAATACATTCAATTTTTTTGCACTGAATTTCCTTTCTCCTTATAAACCAGCCGGTGCATTCATTTTCTAAGTTCCAATCGTAATTGAAACAGGGTAACTGCAGGAGGTAACTTCTCAGTAGTAAGTGTTTAATTTGCGACAGGTCAGATATTATTTAGTAAATATGAATTGTATAAGTATGCTTTGACATCAACACTTTTTATTTTGTGGTACTGGGATTTGAACCCAGGGGCATTCTACCTCTGAGATACACCCAGCCCTATTTTATTTATTTATTTAATCTTGAAACCAAGCCTCGCTAGGTTGATGAGTGTCTCATTAATTGCAGAGGCTGTTCTCAAATCTGTGATCCTCTTGTCTCAGCCTCCCAAGTACTGTGATGTGCCATCACGCGTGGCTGAAATCACCATTTTTCTGAATCATTCCATTCTAGTTCTTTCTTCACCAGGCAAGAGGTGGCTTAAAATTAGTATTCAAAGAGATAATCTGTTCTAGGTCGTCTCTAAAATTTCTCTGTCTCCTGATCCAGAGATGTGAGGTTTCTGCTTTGAAGTAATTTTCTCTACCTGGGAAAATATTCTTTGCATTCAGATATTTGGGATTCCCAAGGGGATAGAGCTGGCTCCTCACAGATCTTCCTAAAGGGAAACCCCAAAACTAGCAAAACACTCACTTATCCCACGTTTCGATTAGTCTCTCAGTGCTACATTTGAAATATGATCAAGTAACCCAATATTACCTATTTTTGAGGAATGCCTGCAAGATAAAATATACAGTCCAAAATAAACAAATGGAAATAAAGCTTGCAATAACCCAGAAAATGAACAAAGTAAAAACAAAATAACTTCCAACATTTCACATAACATGAAGTGATTTGGCAGAAGTAAAATTAAAAAAAGATACCTTAAAAATTAGAGAAAAAAATTAATATATAATGGGAAAAAAGAAGCTAATGAGACAGAAATGCAGAAGAAATCACAGGACAGTGAGAAGCTCCATAGCTTCAATTGCACTATATATATATGACAAAAAGTTATCAAAGGACCCAGTAGAAAAAAATGGAAGAGTGACAAAAAATGGGCAAGTGAACTAGTCACTTCACAGAAGAAAAAATACAAATGGCCCATAAATATATGAAAAAATGTTCAACATCATTAGCAATCAGAGAGATGCAAATCAAAACTACCCTGAGATTTCACCTAACCCCAATTAGAATGGCAATCATTAAAAACACAAACAACAACAAGTGCTGGTGAGGATGTGGAGAAGCAAGAACTCTAATACACTGTTGGTGGGATTGCAAATTAGTGCAACCACTTTGGAAAACAGTGTGGAGGATCATCCTCAGAAGAATGGGAATAAACCTACCGTATGACCCAGCAATACCACTTCTAGGCATCTACCCCAAAGAACTGAAACCAAACTACCAGACTAAAGCATTTGTATCTGTATTTATAACTGCACAATTCACAATTGCCAAACTTTGGAACCAGCCAAGGTGTCCATCGACAGATGAATGGATCAAAAAACTATGGGATATGTACACAATGGAATTTTATGCAGCCACAGAGAAGAACAAAATTACAACATTTGCAGGGAAATGGAGGGCACTGGAGAACATTATGCTAAGCGAGATTAGTAAATCACAAAGAATGGGACTTAGAAGGAACTCCAGACAAAGAAGGAGAAAACTTTAGTTGAGCAAAGAAGGTGACCTAACTGAGGGAGCTGGGAAGGGGGAAGAGGGAAATACACCAATGTACATGATGTGTATAAACAAACTTATCAGAGTCAATCACTATGCTGAGCATGGAAAAGAGGGAAGGGGGAGGGAATAGGGTGGGATTTGAGGGAGGGCTAAATGAGCAATGTGTGCATGCATGCTTCTGATACACTGACACTTACCAAAATGTATAACTACAATGCACCAATAAATGTAATAAAAAATAAATTGCTGAGGCTATCCTCAAAAAAAAAAATAAAAGAAAAAAATGGAAGATTGAAAAAATGGAGGATTCTCTTGGGAACTAGTACAATCTCCCAGGTCAGCCACTTGGGAGCTGGGCAGAGTCCTCGTGGCTAACAGCAAGGGAACCCAGGGTACAGAAAGAGTATAAGGTCATAGAGCCTGGGAGGAATTCTTTACCCCCTAAAAAAAAATCCTGCTGGTAGTAGATGTCTGTAAAAATAGGCACAGTTAGGTATACACATATATATCTTCATAATAAATAAAGCGATAGGAAAAGTAAAAGTGATTTGAAACATGGGGAAACCCAAAAGTAAAGATGGTTCCTGACTTACAGTGGTTCCATTTAATGGTTCCTGACTTCACAACAGTGCCAGAGTGCTCTGCATTCAGTGGACTTTGAGTTTTGAATTTGGCTTCTTCCTGGCTGCTTAGATGTGTGTGCTTCTCCCTGGTGAAGGACTGGGTAGGGAGCCCCAACAGTCAGCTGGACTCAACCCACAGTCAATGGGCACAACCCACATTCTCCTGTGCCTGTCGCTGAGCAGTGAGGCTCCATGGGCTAGGCGCATCAAATGCTTTTCACCTGACAATGGTTACAGTCAGCATGGACTCATGAGCATGTGTCCGCACTGTAAGTCAAGAATCAACTGCTTAAGAAGGAGTCAGAGTGTAGCATGACTCCATGGTGGCCAACCTTTACATTCCTGAGTCTGTGAGGTGCTAAATACTTAAATCACTAATTTAAACATGACATTGTAACTAACAGAAAGGATGAATTAAAAGACTAACAAGAAATCAGTGGATGAAGTCAAAGATTGATATATCACAAAACAGGAAGTAGTGTTTACAACTGGAACAACCTGCTCAAGGCACAGCTGTTAAGAAGAAATCTTACTGTTTCTGCACAATCATGTACATTCTCTTTACTGAATCTCTTTTCCACATTTGCAGAGGGAGGAGAACCAAGGATGTTTTCTCTAAAGTCCCATCTGAGGACCAGCAGAGGCCTTACACCCAGGCAGAAGGAGGGAAGGGAATCAAATACAGGAGGAGTGTTCCCCTTCGAGTTGCCCTACACAACCACCATGCGGGAGATACGTCTGACGTATTTGGAAAAAACTATTGCTTAAGTTTCATCATATTGATGAAAAGCAAAGAAATTAGTTACCACTGGGTGCACAGAAAGGGGAAAGAGCTATTAATTGAAAATAAGTCTGAATGAGGAGAAGATTTTAATATAGCAGAAAAATAGGAGAGGATTTATAAACAATTAGTAAGAAGTTGTAGTTAGGATATAACATATGACACAAGTAAAATATAAAAGGAGTTAGATATAATGAATTATTTTAAATAGTGATGAAATAATCCTTTAAGTAAACTCTCCAGGATACTTAGAATAATAATTTCACACAGAGAAATCTAAAACAAGAAATAAAAACAAATCAATATTATAATAGCAAAATGCAGATATTATCAACCTGTATAATAAGAATTAAATTCCAGTATGGACAAGACATTCTGGGTTTAAAAAATTCTGTTGAATTACCTGCATGGTAAGCATTCGTAGAAAGCTGGAGAAGAGAAGCAAGAAACAATTGAACATTTGATATCCTCTCTCTTTCTCTCTAGTAGGAAGTTGTTTTGAAAATATCGGAGAAATTCAGGCAAATACTAACACATTTCAAGTCCTCACAACTTTGTACCATTGACCTAGCAACTGGTACTATAATATAAATATAAAACATTGCTTAAGCTCCTCAAGTATTGGTATTCACTTCTGAATTTTTAATGATTATATTGAAGGGTAAATATACACATTCTGTTTCTGTTATTTATGCTATAGGAATCTTCTTGGGTTCTCCAAATATATATCTACCTCCTTTGTTTATTATGGTAGAAATTCATTGTTATGTTGTCTTTAATAAAAGGAGGGTATTTTTTAATCTGGATCGGATGGAACATTAAAAACAGAATCCTATTTCAGACACCAAAAGCCTATCAATGGGTAAGTGCAATTTTTGCTTCCTCTTGAAGCTGCAGTGAATCTGTCCCATTCAAAGTCCTCGAATCTCAATTTCCTTGCAAGTGCCTGAAGTCTTAGACCCTTTCAAACACTCACAGTGTTGTTGTTGTTAGATTGCTGTTTTTTTTTTTCCTTTTCCATCATAGAATGAATTTTCTTCAGAAACAAAGTAAAAAAAAAAAAAGTAGTTAAGATGCAAACAACTAACACCGAAAGGAGAGAAATGTGGATTTGTGTTTGGAATAAGAAACAAAATCTTACATAACGGTGACATGACTGAGAAATTCAGAGACATTTTTCAAAATGATTCACCTGAGAAAATGGAGAGATAACAGAGACCAAACGGTGTCTAAAACAGGACGTTTACAAGGAACACATTGAACAAGTGACATCATTTCAATTTAAAATTAAGAGTTAATAAAAATGATCCTGTGTGCTCAGGAGGGGAGCCAGACCTGGAGGGACCCCAGGAATTGGACCCCAGTGGAGCACAGTGCATTTGGTCCCGGGGGATCCAGTCTGCACAGCTGTCTTTGCATTTGTTTAGGTTTTAGACTCTGGTTCAGAAATAACCCTGGAGGGATGGTGTTTCTCACCTTGGCAAGGTACAGGCTTGGCACATGACACACCTGCTCTTGAAGAGAAGGTACTTATGCTGGTGATACCAGTAATACCGACAGGGATAGGGATCACAAAAAAAAAAAAAACACCAGCAAACTGGGAGATGGCCACACCAATATAAGATACCCAATAAAGTATGCAAACTCCTCACAACTGAGCTCTGAGCAGCTTCTTCTGCGTCCCCATCTCCCTGGGTTACTGCATTGTATGACTTCAGTTGCAAAGGTGCAATGCTCTGTCCCTGACCGTAGGGGCAGCCTCTGAAGAGCAATGAGTGAGTGGTATTTCACATCCTCCCTTGCGAGTAAGAAGGTCCGGAATGTTATGTGTGTTGCGCTACAGGTCCAAGAACTGCATTGCAAAAACCTCTTTTGCTTTTTTGATAGTAAGTGCCTTAGCTTTCTAAACATAACCTATGCTGGAAGAGAATTTAATTTGTCATCGATTCATTTTGATGGAAAACCCGGAAGCTGTGCAAAGAAAAGACACAGTAATAGAGAGAACATGCAGGCTGTTTCATTCCTGTGGTGAGCATGGAGGGGGACGAAAATAGCATTTTCCCTCACCTGTTCTCAAAAAATAGATTTTAACCCTCTACATTGTGGAATTTGCTACCTTAATAAGATATTTATAAGGGATCCCCTGGATCTTTTCTTATGGAATTTTAACGTGGCTTTGGTCATTGCTAGGGCAATTCTGAGAACCATTTGTCTGTGTGATGCAAGTGCTGTTAATAATTCCAGAAGGAGACAGATGGAGCCAACCGCAAGGCAGTCTGCCTCCGCTCTCCAGGGCAGCTCCCCTGAGGAACAGAGAGAGCTCTAACAGTGTTCTCTCAAAACTTTCTTGTTTTAAATTTAACTTGCCACATGCATTTGTGAAGTCCCTATCAACTCATCGATGTGCAGTCTCCAGATACAGCGTGTATCTTTGGATAATGAAAGCATTTGTGGAATACTGTTAGCTTTTAATTCTGAATGGTACCATGTATTTGATAGTTGGCTCTTTTCTGGATGTATCCAACACTGGAGTTCTGATCACACACAAAGCTCCCTTCCAAGCCCACAGGGAGAAATTCTTTGTGAAGGAAATTCTGCACATCTGTTGATTGTCCTGACATCAACTCTCCCCCAGAAAGAACTCAGGGAACAAAGAAATTCAGAGAGAGAGGGAGGGGATATGGATTTCATTAACATCGTGAACCTCAATGAACACTCTTAAAATCTTCATTAGGCATGCATGAAAGGAGAGCTTAATAGCTCCTAATTATTTTATTTCAATTAGCATTTTACTGGTGTGCATGTCTATTCATCTTGAGATTATGTGTTTAAAATAATTATTATATTTGAACAAACTCAAAATTGAGCAGACTTGGGAGGAATTTTCAGACTCTTCACTTACTGTGATCAGAATATGAATTCCTAGGTGCTTTCATGTTGGCGACGATAGAGAATCAAACAGCTATCTTTTATGAAGTACTTTTGCAAAATCCTGTTTCTCAACAAAAACTTATTGAGGGCCAGGAACTCTTTGAAGCATCAATGATGTAACTATCTTCCCAATACCATAATACTCACTTTCACAGAACTCAGAGCTTATAGAAGGAAAATAGGGCTGAAGCAATCAAATAAGCCAACGTGCAAATTGGAACGGGGTTTCACCTGGCTATAGGGAGCCAGCTGACCTCTCCTGGGACAACCCAGTCCCTGGGCAGAGATCTGCAGGCCTGGTGGTTGGCAAATAGCAGGAGACTCAGTTCTCCATGGGACGGGGCTCTCTTACAGAATAGCTGTGCTTATCTTTGCTTTATAGTGTGTGATCTCTTATAAAATTTCTCATTATTTTATCTCAAAGGATCCTTCTCCCACTGTATTGCCAGATTTTATGGAAGGGAAACTCTACAATATATGAAATCATAGGAATTATTCTTTTTCTTTTTGAAGTAGAAGAAGCAAGCATGGAAAATTAAAATGATTTGTCAAATGTTAGCACAAATAGTTATTAGCAGAGTTAAACGTGAAATCCAATTATCTTGGTAAAAAGGAAAACAGACATATAAACAAAAAAGTGAGCTAACCCTGTTTTATTCCTTGCACAATTTTTATATATTTTAATAATGTATTGGTGCATTGTAATTATATATCATAGAGTAATTCCATGTGTTAAAAACATTCACACACACACACACTTCTTTGTGTATTTCTCTTTGTATCTCATCCTGCTCCCCCCACATGAGTCAGTGAGATTGGTAATAATATCTTCACATATTCTGTTGTATTATTTGAACTCTTTCCTTCCCCAGTCCTCCCCCTTCCATCTCCTTCTCTCCCCTAATCCCCTTTGACTACTCTTCAGATCTATCTTCGCATTATTTAAAGTCTCTTATGTTTCCTATTTTCGCTCTAGATTCCAGAAACGAGAGAATTAACACTACCCTTGACTTTCCAAGACTAATTTTACTTAGCATAATATTCTCTAGTCCCATAATTTTCCAGCATATAACATAATTTTGTTCTTCTTTATGACTGAGTAAAATTCCATTGTGTATATATACCTCATTTTCTTTATTAATTTATCTCTTGTGGATACCTGGGTTGGTTCCATAATTTGGCTATTGCAAAATGTGTTTTGTCAAGAACAAAAGCCTTTAATTTTTTTTTTTTTTTTTTTGTGTGTGTGTGTGGTACTGGGGATTGAACCCAGGAGAGTTCCACCTCTGAGCCACACCCCCAGCCCTATTTTATTTTTTAGTTTGAAACAGGGTCTCACTAGGTTGTTGAGAGTCTCACTATGTTGTTAAGACTATCCTGGAACTTGTGATCCTCCTGTCTCAGCCTCCCAAGTACTGGGATTACAAGTGTGCGTCACCACACCTGGCTCTGTCTTTAATTTCTTGATAGGTCTGCAGAGATAGATGTTCACATATCAATTTGTTGTAATTTGATTAATCTTCATATATGATTCAGAGTGTATCCTTTAAAAAAGTCCAGTGATGCCGGGCGTGGTGGCACACACTTGTAATCCCAGTACTTTGGGAGGCGGAGACCGGAGGATCCAGGTTCGCAGCCAGCCTCAGCTCTCTCTCTCTCTCTCTCTCTCTCTCTCTCTCTCTCCTTAGTGAGGCCCTCTGCAACTTCGTGAGACCCGGTTTCAAAATAAAGTATAAAAAATAGGGCCAGGGGCATAGCGCGGAGGTAGAACGCCCCTGCGTTCAATCCCCAGTACCGCAAAAAAAAAAAAAAGTCCAGTGATCAAATAGGTTTTAGAAAACTTCATTCAACCTTCCCACATTAAAAACATCATATAATTACCTTATGCTGATATGTCATTCAATAATAGGCACAAATAGTGAGAAAAATATTGTCAGGCAATTTTGTTGTTTGTGCAAACATTGTAGAATGCACTTACCTAAGACATCTACAACCAGAATAGAAAACATACTCTCAGGAGACACTGTTGTATAATGCAGTCCAGTGTTGACCAAAATATCATTATGTGTCACATTACTGTTTATTATATATTTTGAGAAATGCTAGAGAGAAACAGCAGATGTTTTATCATATTTCTCAAGCACATTAGATACAAGGACATCTGTTTCATAGAATACCTTTGACTCTTCATTCCTTGAATACATTCTGCAGCTCTTACTATGTGCCCATCGTTATTCTAAACAACTGGACTTGCAGCAAGGATGGGATTGCTAGCTCCTTGACCTTGTGTCATCCTGGCTGGGCTGGGGATACATGAGATACACAAACCAGGACATCAGGGTGTGACAGGGGCTCAGTTCATGATGTGAGGGGGTCAGAGGCAAGCACTGTCTTGTAGGGTTCTGCAACCCACAATAAGGAATCTCGTTAGCCTGAAGTGCAATGGGAAGCTACATGAGAATGTTCTGAAAGGAAGGGATGTGATCTCA
Organism: Glis glis; assembly: GCA_004027185.1. Taxonomy (NCBI): domain Eukaryota; kingdom Metazoa; phylum Chordata; class Mammalia; order Rodentia; family Gliridae; genus Glis; species Glis glis. The sequence goes on from PVJS01005250.1 coordinate 48,127, forward strand.
TTGATGGCTAATAAGGTTTTTCTTGCTAATATGAAGAAAGGGTTGCAGGAAGGCAGGAATAAAAGTAGGAAGACCAATAATAAGACCTGCAAAGAGATCCATACAAAGAATGGTGGTAGAGTGATGATGGAGACTAGAGTTGAGATATAAGTGATAATGGATATTAGAACTGGGGTAGAAGAGATGATGGAGATTAGGGTTGGGGTAGAAGAGATGATGGAGACGAAGGTTGAGGTAGAAGAGATGATGGAGACTAGGGATGGTACGGAAGAAGTGATGGAGACTAGAATTAGGGATGAAGAGATGTTAGAGACTAAGTTTGGGATAGAAGAGTTGACATAGATTAGAATGGGGAAGAAGAGATGGTGGAGGCTTGGGTTAGGATAGAAGAGATGATAGCGACTTGGGTTAAGATAGAAGATAGGATGGAGACTACAATTAGGAAAGAAGAGATGATGGAGACTAGGGCTGGGATAGCAGAGATGATGGGGACTAGAATTTGGGTAGAAGAGGTGATAGAGATTAGAGTTGGGATAGAAGATATGATGACTAGGTTGGGGATAGAAGAGATGATGGGGACAAATTTTGGAATGGAAGTGGTAATTATTTTTGAGGAAAGAAAGGCTCAGGTTGGGATTGAAGTAACTGAAAGAAATAGTTGGATTCTTTTCAGAGGGAGTCAATGAGGCAAGTTATTAACCACAAGACGGGGTTATAGAAGGAGAGGGATCAAGCATAACTAGCATTTTGGAAATACCAATGATGTTCTTGTCTATGTTCACATAAGTATCAAGGTGTAGGCTGTTGAAACATGACAATATGCTAAGGCAGTTTCCTCAAAGCTAAATATTCTATGGAAATCCTAACAGATTCTTAATTACAGATTCATTATAATTAAGTGGAGGCTGAGGCAGGTGTTCAGAACTGAAAATAAGCACATTAGGAAGACTCATCAGAACCTACGTAGCATTATAATTTATTTTTCATGAAAGCAAGAGTGTCTTTGCAGTCAGGAATGTCAAGTATTGTATACTGGTTAAACTTAGATTGTCTTTGCAAATGTTAAGTGACTTTCAATTAGAATGTTCCCAGGTATTACCATATGGACTGTTAGCATGCTGTATGGGTTGTAATTACGCTCTTCATGGCACAACTTTAGTTCATTGAAGGGAGTATATCAAGCACAAATTCATGCAGATTCCAAGTCTTGCCATGCACGAAGATGCCCCTCTGTAAGCTGAGTCCCTGTTTGGATAGCAATGTCAAGATGGATATGGTACTTTCTCTCTTTCAGTGGCACTGGCTGTATTGTTCACTTTGAGTGGGCCCACAGGGATAGGACTTGATTAGAACCACTGTTCTGTGACATGCACTGCAAGTAATTAGTGGACCCACATTTACAGCCTCCTGTTTGTGTAACTGGCAGCAATTTATAGGACAGTCTTTTCCCACTCAACTATTTATTATTGTATGCTGGAGAAGTACAGACTGTTGACAGCATAAATCCTGACAAAATTCACAGCCACGTCAATAAATTGGGTTTATCTGCCTTTCAAAAATGATGTTTTATTTGAAGAGGTTTTTATAGAAAGATTACTTCCATATGAATAGTTCATTTCATTAATGTAATTGAAATTTTATCTTGGGTTTTGATCTAGTGGAAAACATTTCAGGAATATGACAGTACCTCGGGGAAATCTAGATGTCACAGAGGAATTACAAGTTAAAAATCACATCATAAAAGACCAGACATGTTTTGCACCAAGAAAATAATAGCTTCATGAAATGTGGGGTCTATCTCAACTAGACACAAATGATTTCTATCTAAATAAAGGTGCTGCTAAAACAGGTTGTATTTTAAATTATTAGGTTCTTTAGTTATTTGCGATTAGTTATTTCTATTTATACAGATCATTTGATTCCAATTACCTGTGCTTTAAATGTAACTTTTCAAGAGTATGTGCAGTTCATTTAAGTCATTGACAGAAAATTCAGTACAAATGCAAGTTTGTCCCTATTCTTTGAAAGAGTAAGTGATAGCCCAAGAACACCATTACTTTAAGGCTCAGATCTATGTCAGTAGATGTAGATTTTATTCTTCAATAATCAGCAGAGAAGATACTGTGAAAATATGGTTATGCTCATCCTTGAGTTCTCCTAATACTAATAAAAACTGATTTTTTAAAATCAATGAATTATCAAGGACCAAGTTATAGGTCATTCACCAAACCCCAGGTAAAAGCTGCAGAGAGATGGAGAAGCCTGGTATCAGACACCACAGAGGGAAACCAAGGTAGAATGCTGGTTACTCCAGGCGTAGACCTGATCCCAGGTGACATCTATATACTATACTATAATAAAGAATATTATTATGCTAAAGGCCTAGTTTAAATGATGGATTTAATCTTGTTCAGAGTTCATCAAAATAAATTTTTACTTGTTTATCTGACTTTGTGACTTTATCTGATTCCCCATCTTGCCCTACAATATGACTCCATAATTACATGTCTGTTTCATACCAAATTTGTGTTTACAGACTCCAGATTCTATACAATCTGTGTTGAGCCTGAGAATGTTGAATATTTCAACAGTTCACAGGGCGACTGTAGCTTCCTATTTGTTTCAGAGGCAATTTTCCATAACTAGCTTACACATCTTGGATAATGCCGTTGGCGCCCTAGGGAGCAAGCATGTTCCTCAGCAGCCCCTTAGTGGTTTGTGTTTTATCTCCAAGTACAAACTGTACTCTCCTTCTGCTCCCTCCTCTCAGTTCCAAGCAATGAGCAAAGCCCCACCGTAGACCCCCAGTGGCACACAGCGCCAGCCTCCCTACGAGGAGCTCCATCCTCAAGTGCTCCTGAAGGGACTTGCTATGTACTTCTTTCTACTGCTCCTTCAGTGAATAAACACGCTTTAAAACCAGATCTACAGATCAGGCACAGAAAACCCCACAGATCTAGAGTAGATAGGCTTCCTTCTTAAAGACCTTTGAACATGCCTGGTCTACAGAAATAACCCTAACCCAAGGCCCCAGACACAGCGGAGCTTCCTGAAAGGTGCCCAAGAATAGCACTTTCCATATGACATTTAAAAAAATAGTAAAAATCATATCTATTATTGTTTATAGAGCAGGACATTAGAAATATTAAAATCTTCAGTTTCACTATTTACTGAACTCTATCAGGTCTTAACTTTAAGTCTCAGTTATTTTATTAAAAGCATTTATTCAACAGGTTCACCCAGCAGATCTTAGGATGATGTCACCCTATATGTTGTGAGGACCCCCCAATGAGTGCCACATAATTATATTTTCTGGTGGCCAAAGTAAAAGAATTAAAAAGAAATAGGTTAAATCATATGTATATATGCATATATATACATATATACATATAATATGCATATATGCGTATTAAAGAGCAAGAAATAAATTCTTTTTAAAATAATTTAAAGAATTTTAATTTCATTTTAAATTAAAGAATTTAAAGAATTTTCATTTCATTTCATTTTAAATTAAGAAAACTTTAGATGAACAAAGAAGGTGACCTAACTGAGGGAGTTGGGAGGGGGGTGGAGGGAAACACACTATAGCACATGATGTGTATACACAAACATAAGACTCAATCACTATGCGGAGCATGAAAGGGAGGGAAGAGGGAAGGAATAGGGTGGGATTTGAGGGAGGGCTAAATGAGCAATGTGTACATGTATGATGCTGCTACCCCGATGTGTATCAAAATGTATAATTACAATGCACCAATAAATGAATAAAAAAATAAAAAAATTAAAGAATTTGTTTTTAAGGAATTAAAAAGAAATGGGTTAGCATTAAATAAATAACAAATATCATAAATATTATTTAGCATGCAATTAAAAGAAGAGCCTATTAGAGTGATTTGCATTCTTTTATCTAAGTAATCAAAACTCATCCTATGCTTTCCACTCTCGGTGAGCCTCCATTCAGAAGCATCACATTTCAAGTGCCTCTTGGCCACAAGTGGCTGAAGGCTCCTGTAATAGACACTGCAGCTCGGAGGCCTTGGGGAACTGCAGGAGGAAGAGGTGCACAAGATCATAATGTGTGCTCACACAGCTGATTGAAGCTCTGCGGCACAGAGCCCTGAGAGAACTCTGTGTTGCTAGCTGCCCTGTGGAAATGCTACGTGGTGTACCTGGAAGCTGCGACTGCTCACAGGCTTTTGTTCTGCTGGTTTGCAAAAAAAAAAATGTAATTAAGGAAAGGAGTCAGCAGGTCTTTTAAAATTTCTCTTTCAAATAATTCAACAACTCTGTCAGACCAAATTAGGCACAGTCTCCAAGACTGCAGAGATTTCAGCTGGAATACAGCAGGCCAACGTGTCCTCGGGTTCTGCATCCATACATCCAACCAACTGTGGATAGAAAATATTTGGGAAACATGGTTGCACCTGGATTGGACATGGACAGATTTTTTTCTTCGTCATTATCCCCTAAACAGTACAGTCTAACAACTACTTACATAGCATTCAGATTGTGTTGGGGATTCTGAGTAATCCAGACATGATTTACTAGTATTGGAAGGAGGGTTTGCTTAGGTTCTGTGCAGGTATTTCAGCATATGATATGAGGGACTTGTGCCTCTGCAGTTTTGGATAGCACTGGAGGTGGGTACTGGAACCCATCCCTTGGGCTGAGGGAGGACTGTACTCCATTCTATTGGGGAAGAAGTCTTCTAACATGTAGCCCTTCCTTCCTAAACTATCTATAAGAGGAAGGTCCTACCTCTTCCCCTCATTGAATTATAAGGATGTGTAACTTCCTGTTAGTCATAGCAACCAGGATTAAGAGTTAGAGCATTGGGTTTCTTTCTATCACCCACTTAAAAGCAGTTTTCAGAAGGAAGGGATTATGGATATTTTCAGTCAAAATTAGATCAGTTAAAAGTTCTTAATCACGTTTCTTAATGTTTACCTAAATCAGTGACACATAGTGGAGTTGCAAACAGTCATTTCACTGATGTGGTAAAGATAGAGACAGAGAGGACACAAGCAATAGCTTCTATGTTTAGAATAGCTATCGTTTGTGTGAAAGGACCCCAAGATCACAGGCAACTTATTCCTCTTGAAATCCCTCCCATGACCAAGAAAACCGTCAGGTCTGGGTGCTCAGTTGTGTCTTGAGCTGCCCCAGCCTTCCTGAGCTGAATGAATACGAAGAACCACACACTACAATGCTGCTTCGTGCTTCCTAGCAAGGACACAGAACATCAACACATCTTTATTAGTGCTCTACAGTGAGATACTCTAGGTCACATGACACAGGACACTAGAACTACCACAGGCATAGCTCTTATGAACAGACTAACCCCAAAATAAGCCCAAAGCCCTTGTTGGTGACTCAGGGACACACCCTTTCTTTATTCCCAACAAGTCTTCGGGTGACACACTGAACCTGAAGGGCTCTATGAGGTCACTTACCCAGCAGGAAGTCCCCATGGTGACATGAGGAGAAATTGGTACCAAGGCCACCAGTCTACAGCAGAAGAGGGGGTCCCTTGGGAGGAGGGGCTGGTGAGACCTGAGGGTTTACCCAGGGTGGCACAGAGCTGCTTCCACACAGGGGGAGCTAGGAGCCACTAGCTGCCCTCAGTGTCATGCACACCTGGCCATTCCTTTTTGAGTTGTGTACTCCAACATTGTATTTAGGAATACCTGTTATTATTTCTGAATTTGTTATTTCTATAGATAGTGAAAACTAAAAATATATATATATCTAAGAACTCTCAAATCCTTTTCACATCTTGTTTCCTAAATACAATTATTCTAATTGCCTCCAGTGTGCTTGGTGTCCAGATTTCAAAGATATTTAAGACACCTGTCTTTCCCTCTAGGAGAGAACCATGAAAAGGATATATGGTCACACAATCACTGCATTTAGTGAGTAAATTAGAGGCAGACACATGGCGTCGTGTCTACACCAGAAGGAAGCGATTAACTGTGCTTATATAATTCAAGGAAGGTTTCAGAATGGAGCAATTTATGCTCGACTCTAAGAGAGTAAGGATTGTCCAGAAAAAACGTGGTGACAACAGAGGACATTTCAGGAAACATAGACAGTGTCTGTCAAAGTAGAGATGTGAAAGTACGTGGTGTCTTGAAGATCTGTAAATGCTGTAGTTTTAAGTGGCTTGTGCAAAAATGGCAAAGAGAAAATGTGTGAGAGGAGCCTGGACAAAGGGGAAACCCACTGGAGTCCCTCCATCCATCTCCATGTTCCACACCCCCGGGGTGGAGTCAACTGAGGATTGAAAATTTAGTGACACCTACTTGGTTGTGTCTGTACTGAACACACACAGACTTATCTTTTTCTTGTCACTATTCCCTTAACAATACAGTGTAACAGCTCTTTATATGACACATTGTATTAGGTATTATAAGAAATCTAGCCATGACTTGAAGAACTTGGGGGGATGTGGGTAGGTTATATATAAATAGTAGGCCATAGTATTTTAATTATTTATTATACCCTTATTGGTACATTGCAAGTATACATCATAGTGAGGTTCAAATCGATGTAAATGTCCACACACATACATGAACACATCCCTCGGTGGGTTTCCCCCGGTATCCCCCTCCACTCCCCCTCCTCCTTCCTCATGCATGTCAGTGAGATTGGTAGGAACTTGAGCATCTGCTCAAGAATTTTTGTATCTGTGGGGGTCCTGGAACTAATCAACTGCTCTACTTTCTTGCTTTCCATGTCATCCCTAACTCCTGTTCTTTCTCTGGGACTCAATACAAACACTGTCTACTCCACGAGCCCTTCTCAGATGAACATTTCCTCTCCTGAGATCTCAAAAGAGCCTACACATATCTCTAACTTCCTACACACCCCAGGGACTGGCAACTGTGTCTGTGTGGCTATCTCCTAATGTTAAAGCATGAGTTCCCTGATTGCAGGGACTATCTCTGATGTAGTTCTTCTACTATTCTAAGCACTCATTACTTTGCAGAGAACACCTTGTAAACAGGCATCCAAATCCCATTGACCTGTGCTGGCCAGGAGCAAGACCAGACAATTTCTACACAGTGCCTTTCTGTGAAGAAAACGAGAAGCCACCGAGAGACTTGGAGTGGAAATGCACTGAGTCAGATTTTTACATTTGCAAAGGATGACTCAAGGTCTAAGCGGAAACCAGGTTGGAGGGGCGTGTACTGGGACAGGGATCAAGTGAACACCATGCCCATTTTTCCAAAAGGGCCTCAATGCTACACCAAGGCTGGTTGGCTCTGCCTCTGGTATATGATTCAGGGTACCTTTGGCTTTGTTTATACTTTCACTATTTCACAAACACGTCTTGAGCCCCAGTATTCTTTGGAGAATAGAAACCAGGGGCCCTGGCCATGAACTTGTAGCTTCAAACTTTCTTTACCACATTGAATAAATATTCCCCTCAACTTTGGTCTCTGCAGCAAAAGAAAGAAGGATGTTTGTGATGATGAAATAGAAGTGGTATGTCTCTCACTCTATAGTCTCTGAACACCATCTAGTGATTTTAACTTCTGTGAGAACTGATAGTTTCCTCCCGAACAAACATTTGGAAGCAAAGGTTGCTACACAATCTAAAGGAGATTGAACATAAAATTAGCCTGAAGGACGTTCATAGCTGCTGCCCACTGGACAATTTTTTATTATATTGTCCTGTCCCTCATCCTCCTGGCACCTCTCCCCAGCCTGTTCCCTCTTCCCTCTGCTCTTCCTCAAGAGCCTCTGTTCTGCGACAAGGGTTTACTCTCAATCTTGAAAGATCAATACATCATCCTTGTTGTCAGCTTTCAGTTCCTTCTAAAGTCAGGAAAGTACCAAATTCTAAAAGGAAGGGCACGTTCTTGTGTGAGGCGCCTGCAATACCACAGTTTTGCAGGAGAACGCGTGAACCTGGTGATAGATAATGCAGGGGTCTTATCATAGTAACAGTTAAATAGTTGACTATAGTAACCAGCATGTTGTCCCAGTGACCAAAATATCTAACAAGGACAACTTAGAAGGGAAAAAATTTATTTTGTGTAAGTTCAGAGAATTCACTCCATGTTATCATTACATGTAGAATATCCCCAGAAAAACTCATGTATTAATGTTCAGAGTTGACTTACTAATTAAGTCATGAGGGTTGTAATCTCATCAGTAGATAAATTCATTGCAATGGGTTTACTGGGAGGTAACTTACGCTGGTGGAGAGTGGCTAGAGAAAGTGGGGTGTACCCTTAGAGATTGTGCATTTGTCTTTGGATCCCTTTGCTTGTTTTCTCTCACTTGTTTCTGGCCTTTGTTATGTGAGGATGTAGCCCTTACTCTCTTCTTTTTCTGCTTCCTGTCACCATGCCCTGAGCTCTGGAGACCAGCCTGACATGGACTAAATACCAAAATCTCCAAAAACTGTGGACAAATAAATCTTCCTTCCTTTAAATTGTGTGGTTAGTTGTTTTGGATTATAACAATGAGAATGTTGATCAAAATACTTGATGGTCAGCTGGTTTCAAGGCAAACGTCATGTCTAAAGGGCATTGGTGGAGGAAAGCTGCTCAACTCATGGCAGCCAGGAAGGAGAGAGAGAGAAACAGAGAGAGAGAGAGAGGAAGGAAAGAAAGCAAGCCCTTCCAGGGCACGCCCCCAGTGACTTGCTTCCTACAACTAGGTCCCGCCTCCCAGTAGTCCATCCAACCACCAATGGATTAACCCACGAATGAGGTCGTACCCCTCATGATCCAGTCATTTCCCCAAATCCCACATCTGGGCACATGAGACTCTGGGGGAACATTACAGATCCAAACTATAACGGCAACTCCAGGGTCAGGGGACTCGGTAGCCCCAGGTGTGGTGTGACGTTGTATTTCTGTCTATCTTGACTGAGGCCTCTGGTCACACTGTCCATCTCACTTGCTGACAGAATGCCGCTTCCTGGGGAGGCCATCATGTTCTCTCCGGTGACACTAGGTGCCGTGTTTCAGGACCCCGGAACCCATGTTCAATTTTTCCAGTATTTCTCATCCTTGCACTTCCTGAATAGCCACATGCCTGCTGTCCTTCCAGCTTCCAGGGGGAACAATTACATCTGGCTGATTTGCTGTTGTACCCCCAGGGCCTAAGAAAGTTCTTCACACATATAATGAACTAAGTTAATGGCCGTACTTTGGTGAATTAATTAATAATAGTCTGTTGTTCTTTCCTGAACCAGAGTGTCATGGTCCCCCCCTATCCACAGTGGTGCATTCTAAGACCCCCGATGAATGCCAGAAACCTTGAATAGTATGGAACCCTGTAGAAGCTATGGTTTTTCCTATACAAGCACACCGAAGATAAAATTTAATTCATAAACAGTAAGAGATGAACAACAATGACTAATAAATAAATACAACAACTATAGCAATATATGAAAATAAAAGTTATTTAAAGCTTATAAATTCTGGGATTTTCTATTTGATATTCTTGGACCACAGTTGACAGTGGGTACCTGAAACTGTAGAGTGAATCTTTGTGTGAGGGGGGACTATAGACCATGTTCAGCTCTTGCTCCTAAGGGGAAGTGTGGAGACGAACTTCTGACTTCTACAGTTCGTGACTCCATATAGAGAGGGTGAGACACCTGCAGGGCAGGGACCTAGTGTGCTGTCTCTCAGGGTGGGCTGCACGCTTCCACAGAGGAGCAGCCCTGCAGAGAGGCATCAGGGATGGTGTAAGGTTGAAAGGAAGTGTCACTCTGCCCTGAAACTGTCCTTCTTGGCTCTCCAGGGTCCCAAGGGGCCCTCAGGATAACCCTGGAGCCCCTTTCCTGCTTCAAGCTGATCCAGAGATCCAGAATTGTGCTGTGAGCTTCAGGGGGAAATTTTTAAATAAAACAAAAATGTGATATCCCTTGCAACACAATTTAGTACACCAAACACACTAAAAGGGCCCACTGATCTGGCAGCCGGTTCCTGTCTGGCGGAAGGCAGGACTGAGGTCCCCAGATGGCTTACCAGGCTGTGTGTGAAGCCAGGATGTGTCTGCCCCTGCAGATTGTCTCTGGCCTGGGCCAGAGGTGACTGTGGCTATTCATGTTCTTAACCCTTTCTTCAATGAGGGCTTTGGGGAAGCTCTTTTCCTACAAGTTATGTGCCCCTAACCCTTCTGCAACTTTGGGAACCTTCCTAGGGTAGAGAAGTAGATGGTTCCAGCAAAGAAGAGCTTTAAGTTGTCCACACGCGAACTCTTCCTGAAAATGCCAGCAGACTCTCGCCTCTGCCATATCATGTGACTCTCTGAATACAGAAGTGACAACGTGGGCATCCTCCTGAGAGCAGGCAATGGAGAGTCTCTGTCGGGGAGCAGAAGACTCCTCCCGGGTGAGGGTCAAGGTCTCTCAATTCTGATCTCTGCATCCAGCACCTTTCCAGGGGAACATTTGTCCACAGATGATCCTCCCTGACTCTTCTCCTCTTTTTTCTTGCAGCCCACTAATCTTTTCTTACACATCATTTATTTATTTATTTATTTATTTATTTGTTTATTCATTCATTTATTTATTTATTTATTTATTTATTTATTTATTTATTTTTGTGGTACCGGGGATTGAACCCAGGGGCGTTCTACCTCCGTGCTATACCCCCGGCCCTATTTTTTTATACTTTATTTTGAAACCAGGTCTCACGAAGTTGCAGAGGGCCTCACTAAGGAGAGAGAGAGAGAGACAGGGAGAGAGAGAGAGAGAGAGCTGAGTCTGGCCACGAATCTGGATCCTCCGGTCTCCGCCTCCCAAAGTACTGGGATTACAAGCATGCGCCACCATGCTCAGCCACATCATTTATTTTTTATTTTAATTTTTTAATTTTTTTTGCACTGGGGATTGAACCCAGGGGCATTCTACCTCCGAGCTACATCTCCAACCCTACTTTTTATTCTTTATTTTAAAACAGGGTCTCACTAAGTTGTGGAGGACCTCACTAAGTAGCTGAGGCTGGCCGCGAATCCAGATCCTCCAGTCTCAACCTCCTAATTAACTGGACTTACAAGCATGTGCCACCCTGCCCAGCTCCTACACATCATTTAAAAACATGATTGAAATAAGTTTATGTATTTACTTGTTGGTTTGAGTTACCACCCACAATGGAGAGGGTCGTAGAGAATGTAGGGAGTTGGGAAAGGGAAATGCAGCCTACTTTTAGGGAAATAAAGGTACAATAACTAGGATCACATGTAATCTTTCTCTTTTTCTATAAAAAGCTGTAGTTCTTCCTGATTGAAAGAAACAGAACAGTTTTTTTTTTTCCAAATTGATTTTCTTTGAGATGGATCCTAGGGTTTCTGTGAATGAGATGGAGACCTAGAGATAAAGGGCTCAGATCCAAGCAGGAGATGATTCATGTATAGAGAGTAGCCCAGTAGGATGAAAACCTGAAGCCAATAGTGTTTATTAATTGTTTACCCACATCACTTGTACTGTGTTTTAAAAGGAACCCAATAAATATATGTGTTCAATGATCCTTTAAATGAACACCATTTGGAAATATAATTTCTGCTTGTTATATCTACATTCTTTCTTTGATTTTGTTTTTTTTTTCATTTTGAAGAACCCCAAGGACCAAGTGTCAGCGTCTATCTTAAGTCATAAGGGTTTGGTGTCTCTCATCTGGGGAAGAGGAGGGGACCCCTGAGACCATCATCTGTAACTGCATCAGCTGACTGCTGATTCTACCTTGTCACTGAATAGAAATCTAAACTGCAATTGCTATTATTTAAGTAATATTTAAAGGCACAGGGGATAAAGTGCAATAGGAAAGTTTATCAGGAAAGCAAGAGTTCCCTTGAAGGGAAGCAACCCGGTGGGACCTGATAATGTAGACCACATCTCACCGCACTTTTTAAGTTTGATTCTTTAATGCTTTTATCTGGCAAACCTATTGGAGGAATAAATGAAATTTCTAGTCCAGTGCGTTATTTTTCTTTTACTCCTTTCCATTTACTCTTGATGATAATTTAGTATAATAAGTGTGGCGCCAAGCTGGCTCTAATTTCACTGCCTCATGCTGTGATTCAAAGGCTAGGGTTTAGCCTTTTGAGACATGTTCACTAGCTCACTGCTCTAGATCAAAGGAACAATGTGGTTTTATGACCTTCCGTATTCTGTGTGTGCGAATCTCGAAGTTCAAAGACAGAGAGCACGACAGATGAATCCGAATGTGAGATTCGCCCTCCGCGGAAGAGGCTGGAAGTGGAAACTTTGGGTCCGTTTCTTGTTAAAACAAGACTAACAGCTCTAGCCTCTTCTGAGTCCTATTAACTCTTATATCACCCCAAAGGACTCTTCATTTTTCCAAAAACATAGATGATTTTCCCTTTCGTTCGGTTTGATATCGTCTTTAAACATGAGCATCTACATATTTTATTTTATTATTTTTTTTTTTTTTGCGGTAACAGGGATTGAACGCAGAGGCATTCTACCTCCGCGCTACGCCCCCGGCCCTATTTTTTATACTTTATTTTGAAACTGGGTCTCACGAAGTTGCGGAGGGCCTCACTAAGGAGAGAGAGAGAGAGAGAGAGAGAGCGAGTGAGCTGAGGCTGGCCGTGAACCCGGATCCTCCGGTCTCCGCCTCCCAAAGTACTGGGATTACAAGCGTGCGCCACCACGCCCGGCAGCATCTACATATTTTAGACTGTACCTTTCATAATACACAGAAACCCAAGGGACAGGCACAATATCTACCACTGTACTGCTCATAAATAGGATTCATCTTAATTCATTTCAGATTTAAGTTCATATGTAGGGGTTTTTAGTGTGAATGTTTATTTTTAATACTTTGTATTGGTTCATTATGGTCTCACATCATTATGTAGTTCACAGCGATAGTGACATACAAGCACACAGTACTTGATGAGCCTCCCCCGGCTCCCTCCGACTCCCCCTTCCCCATACAGAATATTGACATGAGCACTGGTATTCTCACATAGGCACATAATGTCAGTGGAAGGGTTTCCTTCATTAATTATCTCTCTCTCCCTCCTCCTCAAAACCACCTTCCTCACTCCACTGGAGTTTCTCCCCCATTATCTAAAGTTCCTCTTGTATCCCGATTACTCCCTAGCTTTCACATATGACAGATAACACATGACCCTTCACTATCTGTGACTGGCTCATCTCACTTAAAATAATGTCCTCCAGGTCCATCCATTTTCCTGAAAATGATATAATTTTTTTCTTTATTGCTGAGTAGAATCTAGGTATCTATCAACAGATGAATGGATAACAAAATTATTGGACATACATATATAAGTTTCAATGGGATTCCCTAGCCCTGGTGCGCTCATAAATGTGTGACTGTCTGGGACGGACTGACACAGAAGGATTTCTGTTATGCTTTCTGCTGCTGTTGTGGTCAACCACATGTCCTCAGGAGTCATCGCAAATCCTATGGCCCTCAATGTTCCCATAAAAGGAGGGTAAAATAAGGAAATATGTTTACATTTATCTGTGGAAATGGAAAGCTACTGTCCACAAATCTGAGAAGGAGGGAAGGAGGAAGAAATGGGGGTGGGAACTGGGGGAGAGCTAATTGACTGATGTGTGCATGTATACTTCTATTACCCTGAAACCCATCAAGATGTATGATTACAAAGTGTAAAAAAAATATTTGCTCTTACTAATTATTTTCTAAAAAATGTACTGCTCAATTATCAGGAACTTTGAACCCTTCCCTTCTTCCATCTTCCTCTTCCCATTCTCCACCTCCCTTCACCAGTCCCCATCCACCCTTCTACTGGCATCTCTTCTTATTTATCTGAAGTCCCTTTTGTCTCTTATTTTCTCTCTAGCTTCCACAGATTAAAGAAAACATATGACCCTTGACTTTCTGAAACTGGCTGATCCCATTTAGCCTAATACTCTCTAGTTCCCTCCGTTTTCCTTGGAATGACATAATTTTATTTTCCTTTATGGCTGAGTAAATTGTGTATATATAACACATTTTCTTTATTCATACATCAGTTGATAGACACCTAGGTTGGTTCCATAATTTCACTATTGTGAATGGGCTGTGGTTTTAATTTTTTCACTATTATTTATTTTGTGTGTGTGTGGAGGAGGGTACTGGAGATTGAACTCAGGGGCATTCTACCTCTGAGCTAGTCCTTTTATTTATTTTTTATTTTGAAACAGGGTCTCCCTAAGTTGCTGAGAGCCTCATTAAGTGGCTGAGGCTGGCTTCAAACCTGCAATCCCCCTGTCTCAGCCTCCCAAGTACTGTGATTACAGGTGTGCATCATACCCAGCTTCACTATGATTTTAAATAAGACGAGTGAGTCTACCTTGTGAGACATGCTTCATATGGTTAGATTCAGTGTGAAATAATAACAAATCACAAAGAAATAGAAAAGACTAGCAGAATAGTAAGTTGATTCTATCTAATCTACATAGATTTGCATGTAGGACAGGCTCTCAACCCCTAATCCCCCAATAACAATGAGTCTGAACACAGCATCTCACCTTTCACTGTGAACACTTTGAGTTGGATAATTTTTTGTTTCTGGGGAGCTGTCCCATGTGGGGTAGAATGTCCTCCAGTATCTGTGGCCTCTACCACCTGGTGCAAATGGTTTCTACCCAGATAAAACAACCTAAAGTGTCTGCAGACAGTGCCAAATGTCCCCAGCACGGGCAGGGGGGGACTACCCCAGGGTCAAAAACCAAAGAGTGGGCAGAACCAACATTGCATGACAATTCTAGCTCTCTCTGACAGCTTGAAAGTGATGTGCCACGTTCACTCTCTGCAATGGTATAAAAGAAAAACTACCTCGAGTGGAAATGCCCTGGTCACATGACAGGTTCTAGATGCAAAAGCAACCCAGTAGAAAGAGCACAGGGCTCATGGCTCAGACGCAGGATCGCACAGTGAAGTACGAGCTGAATCTCATTTCTGTTCAGAACACAAATGAGCGCTGGTCTGGGAGCCACACCTCACGCTTCCCGCAGTCTGCAGAATGCCCTGCGTTCTGAGTCTGGGGCTGAGCTGGTAGATTAATGAAGCGAGGCTCTGACCTCCAGTGCTTTCTGCACACCATTCACACACGCGTTTTTCAGGATAATGAGCGTCGGTTTAGTTTTATGGCTCCTCCTCCTCTGTGACATGAATCTGTTAAACTGCCATCTCTCTCTGTAGGTGAGGGTGGTATACTTCACACCCGCAGGCTACCCAGAGAAGGCTCTGGGAGCAGAAACTCGTCAAGTAAACACAGCAACAGAAGAGGGAATGGCCCTCTCTCCTCTTCTCCTGTCCGATTGAAGAACATATCATTTCCCACACTTTAAAGAAGACAAAGCACTTTGTTTAGTCTGTGACAAGAAACATCAGCATTGAGGCCGTCTTCTGCTGCCTCCTCTCCTCCCCAGCTAGGCTCTCCATCAATCTTCTCTCCCCCACCCCCTCCTTGAAATGGACCATTTGGTTGAGAAAGAATAAAGAGTTGAATATTGGCATGTAGAAGGATTTTAAGCTACATGAAGAATTTCCTCTATTTAATATGTTATGTCCACTGTTGAGCACAGGCAGTTTGAAGAATTATAACAAAGATATCTCAGTGTTCTCGTGAAATGAAGCTGCAGATACAGTTCTGTTCTATTGGGGGTGTTTTTCTTAGCCTGAAGCACTGACGTGCATGATCTTTAGGGTAAAGGAATCAATCCTCACATCATAATGGACTATCTTTAAGTGAGTACAAAATCCAAGATATATGATGTTATTATACATTATTTTATGGAATAAATTAAGATAATTCTTACATGCCGTACTCTAAGGAAAATATAGCCTCCTTCAATCTCTCAAATCATTTATTTACTTCAAATCATTTGCATATCCAAATGTAGCTGTGGTATATCTCATTCTGTGATGTTTTTACCACATACATTAAACCCTGGTGTAATTAAATAAGTTTGTTCATTTGTATGTAATTACAATCTGATCTATTATCTTGACAATACCACGGCTTCACCCCTTATTTTATAAGCAAGAACATTTAACTGAAATAAAAGTGTCGTGAATTCCTTTGAGATATAATAGTGTTACAATTTTAGAGGAAACGCTTATGAAAGTCTCCAACCAGAAACACAAAACTAGTTTAAAATAGGATTTTCTTATTACCCCAGCCTTTATGCAACACACAATTGTTAAGTGTTGTCACCGTCCTACAGTTTGTAACCTTAGATTAATTCCAGATTTCCTCCCAAGAAATGGCCCTTCCTCTTCCTTCTACCATGATCGATACGTGATGTTATCAAAGAGGACAAACACATTATCATGACCACGGAAGGACTGGCATGTCACTAAACTGCTCCTCGTTGGCTAATTCTTGAGCTGATTGAATAAATGCTTCAAAACTCTCAGTCACCCCCAAGGAACGACAGTTAATTCAATGGCTACTATTGATTGACCCTCGGTTAATTAAAATAGCGAGCACGGGAAATGTGGAGTTTGCGGAGTCTACCAAGATAACAAACCATTCTTGCAGTCCTTGGCATGCTTTGCGATCTCTTCTTAATTCCTTTTGTGCTGTGGCTGGAATAATACACAGAGATTTGTCAGTTCATGTATTTTCCATGCGGGTCCTTTATAAAGTAGGTATTTATTCTCTCATAACAAGATTTTGGATAAACTTTTGAACTATTTCCCACAGATTGCTTTTTAGTGTTCTGAGAAAAACATGAGCCATTATAAAGGAATTGCGACTTATTTTAATCTTGGCACATGATTGCTAAGCATTTTAATTAATATTTAAGCGTCAAAACTTCTTAGTCATGGCCAGGCATGATGGCCCACGCTTGTAATCCCAGTACTTTGGGAGGCGGAGATCGGAGGATCCGGGTTCGCGGCCAGCCTCGGCTCTCTCGCTCTCTTTCTCTCTCTCTCTCTCTCTCTTTCTCTCTCTCCCTGTCTCTCTCTCTCTCCCTGTCTCTCTCTCTCT